>JBBPMY010000443.1:0-16180 GCA_038090615.1 Phylloporus gajari
CCATTCGCTGTAAATACTATCAACTGTACTGGATCACCAGCGTCAATTTCAAGGAGCTGGGGATATACTTCTCAAACACTCAGTCGGACCGATCCAATTCTATCTCGTCGGTACGCACCGTTCGTTGTCGACATGGGCATTGGAGACACACAATCCAGGAGTAGAAGAAGAAGGAGTGTTTGGTGCGTGTACACGTCGCCCCTCCCTGATATAGGCCCCACCCTCGTGCTCTCAGCGTTAGAGCTTCATTTCGGTCGCTATTGCGTGTCCAGACCCGACTGCCACTAGTCGTCCTCCATTTCGTGCTAGCTGGTGACATTGCATCGAGCACCCCTAAGCTACTTTCCTTCCGATCCCTCTTGCAGGCCTGACGCCCAGCCATGAACACGTACTACTATCTGAAACAACCATGTATAAAGTCCAAAGTGTCCATGGTAAAATTGATTGAATATGCCTACCAGTGGGATGAAATAATATCACGTTAGCCCAAGAAATCCATCTGCAAGACTACCATCGATCTCAGGCCTCGACGGGAATAAACACCCATCCAAAAGCTCTGACCTCGCTCCCTTTCTCGCCTAGATACAGCTTCACCTCGTAAAGCCAATTGACGAATCCCGCAATCCAATCTCGCAGTCCACGGAGGTACCGTCGTACCTCGTCATCAGCGGCAAACTCGCGTACTGAAACAAGTGTCTCTTCAGTTGCGCCGAACGCGTCCACGCTCTGCTTGACGAGCATCCCCGCAGACGATACCAAACTCTCCAATGACACGTTACGTTCCTTCATAAGCACTGTGACAATTTTCGCGTCGTGTTTCGAGGGGATACCCTCGGCGCAGGGGGTGATGTCCTTGACGGCGTCAGTAATCGTCTATGTATGCGTCTAAGTCACCCACCGCAGACCACACAGCAATATCACACGCGTGATCATGCCAAATAGCGCGTCCGCCGACAACGTGTCTGAAATAGCCACGTCCCATGCATACTACGCCAAATCCAGCGCCATCCGGAAACCAGACGCGTCCCGGCCTTGTTCAATGTACGACTCGAGGTCTGGGACGATGCCTTGTGCGGCGTTGGCCGTGAACTGGTACCTTGCTTTGAGGTAGCAGCGTTGAGATTTGGCGAATCACACGTACCATCTGGGGTACCCGTACGCCACAAGCGATAAGCGAACTGAGAGACTACGGGAGTAAAAGAACAATAAAGTCAAGTATGACATGATATCATCGGAGCCAGACTAGGAATGACACTCACCGCAAACATCAGGGTCCTCGTTGGATAGAGCGACCCACTCGTGGTGGCGCAACAGTAGGCTGAGGAACGCAACGGCGACAAACACCGTCATCCTGCCTGTATTGCATGTCAGAGAACGAATAATGAATGTCAAGGAAACCTACAACGGCTGATTTGGGATGAGATTGATCGACCTGCGAATAAGCTAAGTTGAGAGATCGTTCGCGACACAAACACAGCTGAATGACAAGGACTATTCTGTATGATTGGTCTAGACTGAGGGGACGCCTGCTCCCTAAACACGACGTCAGCTCGTCTCGAGATCCAGGATGGAGACATGCTTACCTTGTCGTCATGGCGTCAGCTCAGGCGGCTCGGGGGCTCTCCTTGCTTCAGTCTTCATCAGCCCTGCCGTTGTCATCCTTCTCTAAGAGGACGACGTGGAGGAGTGGCCGGTAGGGAACGGGAACGGCCGACTGTACAGAGGAGATTTCACGGAGTGTCTTAGTCACAAGCACCGCCGAAGCACGGGAACCAACCCGCTAAGTCGTGAGGCCTTGGGGTTCAAGAGCGAAAAAAACACGCTTGAACACAGTGATTAAACAGCGTCGCGAAGCTGAGCGTGCAGGGAAGACTGAGTTTCGGAAGAATTGGAGCGCTCTGTGCATGCTCTCATAGAGTTTGAACTGGTCAACTTCACGATGACCGTATCCAGGTCGGAGATTACCGGTGCTCTAGGCTCGAACTCCCTGGCAGCCCTCTATACGCTCTTCATAAGCTATTTTTTGCAGCGACGGAGCGTACGTTTTTTGCCTCGTTTTTATTTACCTCTTGACGCCATAGAAACTCCCCAGACGCCGTGTCCTCAATGCGTGGCGCCGGTCGCAGATGAAGGTGCATCGCCCGTCGAACTCAGACTTCTTGCAAGGTAAACCTATCAAGCAGCATATCGTCATTGGAACCAAAGGAAGGGTCGATATTAGCATCACCAGTCGGTTTCGTGCAGATGAGCGCAAGAGGGGTCGAGGCTCTTACCCTCTACTTGCCCATTCGAGAAATCCATCCGCAAGAGTATTATCGGTCTCGGAGCTCGACGGGGAAAAACACTGAACCTCGTGAATGCAGTATTGCTGAAGACAAGCGCGTGTGGTAGACAGGCATCAAGTTGCCCCCGTGATTGCGTTGACTCATCCCATACGATTCTACCGTGTTTCTTTTCTTCTCTACAGACTTCAAGTCACCCTAAGACGGAAACGAGACAGTCGCCTCGAATGGACATAGAGTAGAACACCAAGGAACACTACAACAGTCGTTCACCTCGGAATCGACCCACGCGAGTGTTCTCTGCCTTTTGAGATTTCATCTTCTGACTTTGGTTACAGAGCCAGACATCTTGCTGTTGATCAATATACCGAATACGTCAAGGAGATGGCGGAGCGGGAAGAAGGCTTTATTGAAATGACATAGCAGCACGACGAACATGCGGAGTGCCCGAGCCATCTCGCCATTCGGGACCAGGCGAGTAGTCGATGAGGGACGACAGTCGCGGTACGAGGACCCTGAAGCCACCATGAAATCGAGACTCAATTGACCGCTATCGGGTCAACGGTACAAACCGAAGACATTGCTTCAATACTTGATTCATAGCCCTCAACTCTAAATCCACGTACCCTTTTCTCTTTCCTATCCACGTATCCGTCCGCGCCTCCCGTACTGACATTGGGCTTGGGAGACTTCCACTCTGCTCACTCCCATTTCATCTAAGACATGCTGTCCTCGGCTCGCTGGGCCTTGCGCGCCCCAACGCCGTCTTTAGCGACGGCTACAACGCTAACCGCCTTCTCCACCCAACCCTCGTCTTCCACGACATTTCATCCCACTTTTGGCACGGCACTGTATAGATGTATGTCGGCGTGCCCTGGCACTGGGCTCCGTACCCCTCTCATACCACTATCCATCGATGTCACTTGCTATAGCGCAAGCTTCGCTAACCCGATTTATTTCGCCTCTTCATGCTGGAGGAGCTGCACAGAGTACGAGCAGTATGATCACGAACTCAGGTGGTCCGTTGCAGAGGAGCTTGCGAACAATACGGTCAAATTGGTGTCGGACAAGGGCAGGCTCACCGTTGGATGTGCGATTTGCTCTCCCGTTAAGGCCGTAGTGCGGACTACAAAAAGGGGGAGCTCAGCTGGATGCAAATATTCCGTCTTTTTGAAGTACTGTAGGTTGGCGACCGATGTGTTCTGAATTCGTACCCGATCTACCAATAGTAATGTAGAGTATCAATATGACAGATGCGCAATATGAGCATCTAACCTAAAGGCGAGCGCCAAAATTGTCTCCAACACTGTTTTTCATCACCCATAAATGCATCGAAGCGGACTAGCTAGAGACTGGTCTGCGGGGCTGTCATTGACGAATCCCTGAGTGGTTTCTCACAAATCGGTTGACATGACGAAAACCGAGAACACGACAACACAAGCTCGAACGACAGCAGAATGATAAGACATTCGTGAGAGAAAGTCATCTCATGAAAGTATCAAAGCACGTCCAACACGCGCACACCCTCTATTAAACTATGCAACGTTTCCGACGTGAATTCCTGCACCTGGGCCGTAATCACATTCTCCGTAGAGATCCTCCTGTACTCCGGTACGTTCCGTCGTGTGGGTGCGAGTAAGAGTGCACCAAACGGTTTCGTCAGTCGAGCGAGGAATTTCATCATGTATTCCGGTACATTCTGTTGCGTGGGTGCGAGGAAGAGCGAACTGAATTGTTTTGCCAGTCGAGTGAGGAATTCGTTCCACGCATCCATCACGGGTACGGTAGGAGGCGGGAACGATGCACCACCCGAGGGGTTTGCACCTAAAGTGCGGGAGAGGTCCGAGAATGAATTCAATGACGGAGGCCAGGCGAATTCCAAAGTCTCGTCCTTGTGAGGTGCAAAGGCCACTGTATTTCCGGCGGCATATCGGTCGAGAAGGAAGTCAATCCACGGGTGAATGAGATATAGCGAATCCGCCTGCGCAATATTTTGTCTGGTTTTGATCTCCACGACTCCAAGACCCTGGGCCTGAGCACGAAAAACAGCCTCTGATCCTTTACGAACAAGCGTGATGGTCCTAATCTTAAAGGCAATGCACGGGAACCTCGTTCGTTGGGGAGGAGGGAGTGCGTTCAATTGGTCATACAACCTCGTGACTAAATGAAGGTCGAGTGACAGAGCACGCAGCTCAGTGATGACTGTGGTCATCTCGGCTTCAGGGATAGCGGGCGGAATCTGAGGGGTCAAGGGCTGGCTGAACACATTGATATCGGTCGGAAAACAACTGTTAAGGTCGTTAGCATCCCAGTCTCCCGAGCGTGACCGAACAAGACCTCGGCCAGCGAGGACATGATGGGTGGTATTTTGCGACGTCAGGATCGCCGCGGATAGTAATGTTTGTTGACCGTGTTTCAATGCATTAGGGACAGCACCATCGATATCGAGCTCTGGCTCCTAGAATAATTAAGATGAAGCGAGGATCGACCGACAGCGAGACGCGAAACATACTGAGATCGAGTGGTAGGTGGCAGAAGAAAAGTCTTTTACGGTGATTTTGTTCCCTGCAGCAATTGCAAGGAACTGACTGTCTGAAGAAAATACAATCGAGCATATGTTGTCGATGTATTGGATGGGTCCGAGTTGCGCGTTTTCCGTCAGGTTCAAGAAGGTTACGGTTTCCCTTGCAGAGTATGCTATGAACTTTCCATGTTGCGGAACGGCAATGCATGAGAAGACGTCAGCATCAGGAAATGGCCACTCGAAGACGGTTGACCCGGTGAAAGCATCAATTTGCTTGACTTTTCTGTCGTTGGTTGCGACGAAGAGGTGGTCGTTGCGCCAGAGGAGACCGTCACACGATGCCACTCCCTCCTTGATGTCAACGAGTAAGCGCCCATCGTTGTTGTCACAGACTCGGATAGACCCATGACTGGCTGTCACAATTCGATCGCCTCGTGGAGAGTATCTGGCTGTGGTGACCCACTCGTGGTTGAGTTTTTGCACCTCTTGGTGTGCAGTGATGTCCCAAATGATGGCCGTGCTATTCCTCAAGTCGGCCAAGATGAGGCGAGTCGAGTCCGGTGAGAAATCCAGGTCCCAGATGCTGGATCCAATTTCGGCCTGAAGGACTTGTTCGTAGGTCGTCGCGCCCCAAACAGCGACGAATCCGCCACTCAATAACCCCGCTGCGATGAATCTGCCGTCTCTTGAGGCGGCGACCCTGTCGGCACCACTCTCCACAGGCATCGTCGCTACTCGTTTGCCGTCCTTGACTCGCCATACTTGAACACCGATTTTACTGGTACCAACAAGATGCTCGCCATTCACTGTAAATGTTATATTCTTTACTTGATTACCGGCGTCAATCTCAAGGAACTGCTGATCTTCTTCTGAAACACTCAGCACTGATCCAATTTCATCTCGTCAGTACGTACCGTTCGTCGTCGACATGGTCGTTTGCGACACACAATCAAGGGAGTAGACAAAGGAGTGGTTGGTACACGTTGCCTCTCCTTGAAATAGGCCCCAACTCGTGTTTTCAGCGCTAGAGCTTCATTTCTGTCACCACAGGGTGTCCAGACCTGGTTGCGACTTGTCCTCCATTTCGTGCCAGTGAGCGCCTTGTCTGCTCTCCTTCAATCCCTCTTGCAGGCCCGATGCCTGGCTGCACGTACGTACTACTATCTGAAACAACCGTGTATAAAGTCCAAAGTGTCCATGGTAAAGTTGAATATGCCCACCAGTGGGACGAAATATTATCGTTAGTCCAAGAAATGCATCCGCAAGACTACCATCGGCCGCCTCAGTGCTCGACGGGAATAAATACCCATCCAAAAGCTCTAACCTCGTTCCCTTTCTCACCCAAATACAGTTCCGTCTCATAAAGCCAATTGACGAATCCCGCAATCCAATCTCGCAGTCCACGGAGGTACCGTCGTACCTCGTCATCAGCGGCAAACTCGCGTACTGAAAGAAGCGCCTCCTCAGTCGCGACGAACGCATTCACGCTCTGCTTGACGAGTACCCCGGCAGACGACACCGCACTCTCCAACGACACATTGCGCTCCTTCATCAGCACGGTAACGATGTTTGCGTCGTGTTTCGAGGGTATACCCTTGGCGCAGGAGACAATGTCCTTGGCGACATTAGCCATCGAACGTGTATGCGTCCAAATCACCTACCGCAGACCACACAGCAATATCACACGCGTGATCATGCAACTTTGCAAACAAGGCATTCATCGACAACGCGTCCGGAATAACTACGTCCCCCGCATACTGCACCAAATCCAACGCCATCGGAAACCAGACGCGTCGCGGCCTTGTTCAATGTACGACTCGAGGTCTGGAATGATACCTTGTGCGGCGTTGGTCGCGAACTGGTACCTTGCTTCGAGGTAGCACCGTTGAGATTTGGCGAATCGCATGTACCATCCAGGGTGTCTGTACGCCACACGTGATAGCCGATCTGAGAGACTAGACGAACAATAAAGTCAGGTACAACATGATGTCATTGGGGCTAGACACGCACGCAGTACAGAATTCAGCGTCCTCGCTGGACAGGGCGACCCGCTCGCGGTGACGCAACAGCAGACTGAGGAAATCGGTGATGAAACGCAGCTGGGGTGGGTCTGCGTTGGGGTGGCAGGCTGCCGCCAATAGCCCGGGCTTGGCAGCGCTCCATGCCATTGAGGAAAGCGCGATACCGGATTCTTGCAGACACTTCCCAGAAGCTTTGGAGACCCCTCTACAGTGCTTGTTGGCCCGTAGCTCGAAAACGCTGCAGAAAGACGCGAGGTCCGGGAGTTGGAGACTCCTTGTCATGGTGCGCATTTGACAGCGCTCGTCGCTGGGAATGAGAGAGGAAAAGTTTTGTATCGACTCGAGCCGGCGGTAAAGTAGGTGCTGGGACTTGGAAAGGAAGGTGGGCGTTTGGCGATGATCATCTGCCTACTTTATGCGGCGTCAGAGAGAATGAGTAGTCAGTGGGAAGGGCCCATACGACATCCTGGGAGTATCTGGTGTAGACGTGTAAATGTTTTTGAATCGTCGTTGTCACCAAGACATGACCATTCTCTACCAACGTCCGGGGGATGCCCAGCACCGACTAGGATACTGGATTGTCTGCACCGTGTCACTGTACAACCTTGTTCAATCTATCATCGTTGTTCGTGAGTATAAGGCGATTCCATAGCCATGTTGAGTATGGATATTACGGCATTCTTGCCAAAGCTAGGCTGAGCAATCTTAGTATGCGCGATGGTAAGAGACACTACCATCCTACCTACGTTATGCGATATCAAAGAGAACGAGTTGTCAAGCGCAACGCCACGTAGGATGGTTTGGTCTCGAAGGGATTGACTTGCCACCAAAATAGCTTGACGTTCTGAACATATCACCGAGTTTGTGATTCATTGTGAAAGCGACCGAGATAGAATGCGTTCGAATTGGATAGGAGCTGGAAAAGACAGCACGCACTATCTGGGCTTTTGTACTCCTGTCAACTTGAGTTCAGACTAGTTAGCTCAATGCCAGATCAACCTGACTAGATCGAAATGATTACTAGTACCAGCATGGGACGCGTGGAAAGCCAAGATAGGATACGTGTATAGACTATTCTGGACGTACATCAGTACAAGTACTTTACTAACTGGTGCAGGGCTGCGTACCTCTCGCCACCACACTCTTCTACTCTATCCCCGAGGAGCTTCGCGTGAGGTCTAAGAATGTGTAGTATAACCTTGAGGCGAGGCAGCCGGTTTCCAACGAACTTTGTGAGCAATACGGCCAAGCTGTGGATCTATCGCACAAAGGTGAATAGGAACATCTCATTGTGTATCGCTCGCAGAACCCGGACCACAGTAATCCTGTCAAGGCTCCCTTACCAGGGCTCGCATTTCCCATTTGATACTGATGAGACCAGAATCAGTCGTAGAACATCGAAAGAACGTCGACTTACTCTTTGGGTATTCTGCCTCGACAATCCTGGTCAACCACGATCCATCTCGGTCGCCAATGTTGCGGCGAGGCGATTCGCAGTTAACGAATACGGCTGGATTACAAGGACTCCTCTCCGGTATGATTCATCCGGACCGAGGAGAGGCTTGCATGCATTCCTAAACGCCACCAGCCCAGCCTCGAGATCCAGAATGGAGCATGCTTACCTTGACGGTGTTGCGCCAGACCTCGTCGAATCCTAGTCTTCATCAGCCTTACCATCGTCATTGTTCTCTAAGTTCCTGGTAATGATACGTCGCTGAAGGGTAGTTCATCACCATTAAACATTCACATGTATATACGGCGGGGATGTAATAGCGACGAGATTGTATCGAGCACATACTGAAGAAGTAACAAGTCAATGACAAAAACTCAAATGACGACATGCAAGTGTGCACCGCACGAAACGAGTAATTGAGGTGGTTCATGAAGAAAGACCACCATTAAAGCACGTTCAACACGCGTACACACTCTATCAATGTGTTCGGCGTGGCCGAGGTGATCTCCACCTGGGCCGTGATCACATTCTCCGTAGCGATCCTCCTGAATACTGCCACGTTTCGTCGGACGGGTGCGAGTAAGAGCGCGCCGAATGGTTGCTTCAGTCGAGCGAGGAACTCCATCTGTGCATCCATCAGTGGGACTACAGGAGATGAGACCGACTCTGCGTCATCCAAGGTGTCTTCAATCAAAATACTGGATGGCCCTGGAAATGAGTCAAATGACGGGATCTCCTCGAGCTCCAACGTTTCGGACGTAATCTCTGCCATGTTTCCGCCAGCACGTCGATGGAGAAGAAAGTCGATCCAAGGGTGAATGAGATAAAGAGAATCCACAACTGCAATGTTTTGGCTAGTCTTGATCTCCACGGTCCCAAGCGCGCCAGCTTGTGCATGAAAAATGGCTCCTGATTCATTCCGAAAAGATCTCATGTCTGTGATCTCGAATGCCAAGCACGAAAGCATCATCCGCTGTCCCGAAAACGTCGGCGAGGGCAACTCATCCACTCGGTGATACAACCTCGCGACCGAGTCAAGGTCAAGTGACAGTGCATCCAGCCCGGCAGTAATCGTTTCCATCTCAGCGTCGGGGATGGCGGGTGGAATATGTGAGGTCACTGGAAGGCCGAACACGACAATATCGATTGGAAGGCAGCTATTAAAACTGCCAGATTTTCCATTCCATGCGAGGATACTCGTATCTCCCGAGTTTGTGAGGAGCTGAGACAAGAGTCGTCCCAGAGCCTTGTCACCTT
The DNA here is from genome assembly GCA_038090615.1 of Phylloporus gajari. NCBI lineage: Eukaryota > Fungi > Basidiomycota > Agaricomycetes > Boletales > Boletaceae > Phylloporus > Phylloporus gajari. The sequence goes on from JBBPMY010000443.1 coordinate 9,538, forward strand.
CGCCGTATGTGACCGGTAACGTCAACGAGAACATTCCAAGCAACGAGTATGCGGCATCCTCAACGCGTGCCGTCTGTCGGGTGGAGGCTAGACGAAGCTTCTCGCGTATGTACGTCAACCCGGGGCGAAGGGCTATCAATGATTCCACTGGAATACCTGTTACCTTCTCCACCTCCAAGATGATAACAGGCGAGTCCTTGTGATTGTGAATAGTGAGACCTAGGTACGGTGTCCAATCCTTGGTGTAGAATCGGACCACCTTTGACGCATGGTACTCCAGTAATGCCCACGCATGCGAGTTCCATAGACTCATCGCCAAAGCACCGGCCTCTGCTTGTTGATCGATATCACAGAGAAAGATGATTGTCATCGCAGACCCCTCATACCAATTGAACCTGTTGACGATGGATTCTTGAAGTACAAACTGATCCTCTCGGTTGATGCAGCACATATCGCTCCAAACCCAGTTGAACCCCTCGTCTCGGGTGATTTTACAAAACATTTGGAGTTCGTTGTGAGTGGGAGACCTATCGAGGTCATACACTGCAGTTTTCACGACAGTCTCGTACAGCGATTCATCGTCCTCCCGCGTGTGTGAGAATGCGGCATAACGGTAGAATTCTCCAACTACGTGTTCGATGAGAGCATGATTAATGACTAAAGTCATGGAGGCGACTAATGTCGTAAAGGCTTGGGTCAATTTGAATGCGGTAGCCTGCTCTGATTTGTTGCACAGACGACCAGATAGGGTATTGATGAGCACCAAAGGGGTATTGCGAGTGGCAATCTGGATAGATGTACAGATCGCTTTCTTCGTCTGTTCTGGCCGAACATAGTGACCAACTCGCTCTACAGGGGGATATTAGTGAGATGATATCAGTATGACGCGAACATTCTTACCACGAATCTTCGGGTCAGAGGATTCAGACATCTTCAAAAGCACAGTCTCGAATGTCTCTATTGCGTCATCGTGGCGTTTCAAACCAAGCAGGGCTGCATGCTTTCTCTCGTAGCCCGACGGAGAGGATGGATCGAGCTGGATTACCTGAAAGGCACTCATTAGCATGAACGAACTTGAATAAATTGAAAATAAATTACTTGACTTGCATCGCTCAAAGCATCCTCCCAGTTTTCCTTTTCTGCGTACGCCCTGCTTCGCTTAACCAGTAAGTCTTGCGGGATGGCAGGGTTTAGAGACAATACAGCAGTATACTCCGAAACGGCGTTGTCATATTGCTTAGCCTTCATGGCAGTATCCCCGCGGTCCTCCAGCTTACTTTGGCAACGATGTTTGAAGTCTGATTAAGGATGGTCACCTTGGCACCTCGATGACACAGGTTGGGAGAACATTAGCTCACCAGAAACCCACGCCTCGATCCACACGGTCATGTTGATACCTCCATCCAGTATGCGCATTACACGCTCGCAAGCCTCCTTCGTGCGACCTGCTGCCAAGAGGGTCTCACAAAGCCGTTGTTGAATTGTGAATGCAAGGACATCGAATCTCCATCCAGAAAGCTTTAAAAATTGATATCAGTTTTGATACAGTGAGAGAATTGGGGGCATACCAATCCGACTACCAGCGGTGGTTGACCAATATGGTTACGCAGTTTGATCTGCGCGATTTCAAACGATTGAATCGCACACTCGTACTCCCTACTCTCCACATGCATGTTCCCAAGAAGAAAGTGCATGTATGCCTACTGAAAACATCAATAGCGCCTCCCAATAGATGGACGTCACATGCCTGGACTCTGTACAGCGCTGAGTCTACTGGCGTGTGGGCACTGTCAGTGATCAGGTCATCCATACGCGATACCGCATCGATACAGTCTCCAGCCAAGAAGAGGATGACTGCCTGAGAAGGGAGAAATCAAAAGAGGACCAAGGCCGGGTAGAACAACGTACCTTGATGAGAAGGAGAAGGGAGACATATTCTGAATGGAAATGTTCAAACGCAATGTCGCAGACTCGAATTCCTTCGTCCTTTTCCCCTTTTCCGATGAGAGCCACAGACTTTGCAACGTAGGCAAGGAGAGACCGCTGAGTGTTGATGGACTTGGTTTAAAACAGTGTTAGTACCCACGCACGTGAAAGTGGAACAAGATGCACCTCTTTTGCGTCAACGAGGGCGGCGTCCCAGTGTCCCAAGCGTGCTCGAACAAGAGCCCGGCTAGCGAGCACATGATGGGCAGTATCTTGCGATGTCGAGATCGCTGCAGATAGTAATGTTTCTGCATCCGTGAGTTGGCCGTGTTTCCATGCATCAAGAACAGCGCTGTCGATATCGAACTCTGGCTCCTGGAATGATTAAGATGAAGGATCGACCAATGGCGAGACGCGAAACATACGGAGATGGGATGGGAGACGATAGAAGATAAGTCATTTATGGTGATTTTGTTCCCCACAGCAATTGCAAGGAGCTGGCCGTCTGACGAAAATCCAATTGAGCGTATGTCGTCGGTGAACTGGATGGGAACAGGTTGAAGATTTCCCGATGGGACCAAGAAAGTGGAGGTTTTCCGCACAGAATACGCTATGAATTTTCCGTGTTGCGGCATAGAAATGAATGAGGAATAGTTGGTGTGAGGGATTGGCCACTCCGAGACGGTTGACCCAGTAGACGAATCTATTTGCTTGACTTTTCTGCCGGTAGTGGCGAAGAAGAGATGGTTGTTGAGCCAGAGGAGACCGTCGCACGATGCCACTCTCTCCTTGACATCGATGAGCAAGCGTCCATCGTGGCTGTCCCAGACTCGGATGGATCTTCTACTGGCTGTCGCAATTTTGTCGCCTTTTGGAGAATATTTGGCCATGATGACCCCTGAGTGGTCGAGAGTTTGCACTTGTTTGCATGCTACGATGTCCCAAACCGTGGCTGTGTTAATACGCCATTGGGCCAAGACGAGGCGAGTTGAGTCTCTTGAGAAGTCTATGTCGTAGACACCGGATCCGACTTCGCGCTGAAAGACTTGTTTGTAGGTCGTCGCATCCCAAACAACGACGAATCTGCCATTCCATGGCCCCACTGCGATGAATCTCCCGTCTCTTGAAGTGGCAACCCTGTCGGCACCACTTTTCACAGGCATCGTCGCTACTTGTTTGCCATCCTTGACTCGCCACACTTGAACACCCTCCTCACTGGTAACGAGGAGATGCTCGCCATTCGGTGTAAACATTGTGAACCGCACTGGATCACCAGCGTCAACTTCAAGGAGCTGGGGATAGTCTTCTTAAACACTCAGCACCAATCCAATTCTATCTCGTTAGTACGCACCGTTCGTCGTCGACATGGCCGTTGGCGACACGCAATGAAGAGAGTAGACGACGGAGTGGTTGGTGCGTGTACACGTTGCCCCTCCCTGAAATAGGCCCTACCTCGTGTTTTCAGCGCAGCTTCATTTCGGCCGCTATTGGGTGTCCAGACCCGACCGCGACTCGTTGTCCTCCATTTTGTATTTTCTCTCCTTCTGATCATTCGAAACGTACGTACATACCACTATCTAAAACAACCATGTATAAAGTCCAAAGTGACCATGGTAAAAATGAATATGCCCACCAGGGGGACGAATTATTATCGTGTAGTCCAAGAAAACACATCCGCAAGACTACCATCGGCCGCCTCAGTGCTCGACGGGAATAAACACCCATCCAAAAGCTCTGACCTCGCTCCCTTTCTCGCCCAGATACAGTTCCGTCTCATAAAGCCAATTGACGAACCCCGCGATCCAATCTCGCAGTCCGCGGACATACCGTCGTACCTCATCATCAGCGGCAAACTCGCGTACTGAAACAAGTGCCTCCTTAGTCGCAACGAACGCGTCCACGCTCTGCTGACGAGTACCCCAGCGGACGACACCGCACTCTCCAACGACACGTTACGCTCCTTCATCAGCACGGTAACGATGTTCGCGTCGTGCTTCGAGGGGATACCCTTGGCGCAAGAGACAATGTCCTTGGCGACATCAGCCATCGTGCGTGTATGCGTTCAAATCACTTACCGCGGACCACACGACAGTATCACACGCGTGATCATGCAGCTTCGCAAACAGCGCATCCGTCGATAACGCATCCGGAATAACCACATCCCCCGCATACTGCACCAAATTCAGCGCCATCTGGAAACCAGACGCGTCGCGGCCTTGTTCAATGTACGACTCGAGGTCTGGCACGACGCCCTGTGCGGCGTTGGTCGCGAACTGGTACCTCGCTTCGAGGTAGCACCGTTGGGATTTGGCGAATCGCATGTACCATCTGGGATGCCTGTATGCCACACGCGACAACCGATCTGAGAGACTAGACAAACAATAATGTCAGATACAACATGATGTCATTGGAGCTAAACACGCACACAATACAAAATTCAGAGTCCTCATTGGACAGGGCGACCCGCTCGCGGTGACGCAACAGTAGACTGAGGAAATCGGTGATGAAATGCAGCTGGGGTGGGTCTGCGTTAGGATGGCAGGCTGCCACCCATAGCCCGGGATTGGCAGCGCTCCATGCCATTGAGGAAAGCGTGATACCGGATTCTTGCAGCCACTCCTCAGAAACTTTGGAGACCCCTCTACAGTGCTTGTTGGTCCGCAGTTCGAACACGCTGCAGAAAGACGCAAGGTCCGGAAGTTAGAGACTCATCGTCGTGGTGGGGCGCGTTTGGCAGCGCTCGTTGCCGGGAATGAGAAAGGAAGAGTCTTGGAATGAATGTCGACCCGAGCCAGTGGTAATGTAAGCTGGTGGTAAAGTAGGTGTTGGGACTTGGAAAGGAAGAATATTGGCGTTCGGCGATGATCATCCACTTACATTATGCGACGTCAGAGAGAATGAGTAGTCAAGGGGAAGGACCCGTACGACATCCTGGGAGTATCTACCATAGTGTAGACGTGTAAGTGTCTTTCGATCGTCGTCGTCAGTAAGACGCGACCATTCCCTACCAACGTCCGGGGGATACCCAGTACCGGGCTAAGACACTGGATTGGGGTGCAGTTACGGTTCGCCCTTGCAGGGATTTGCACACTTTTATGTTTATGTTTATTTATATTTACTCATACTCCCAATTTAGCATATCCTTGTTGGTGTCTCAGCCGCCCCTATGATGCGACGCTCAGACCGCTCATGCACTTCAACGGTCACGCTATCGTTGGCCGGATTGACAAAGCCATTACATAGTCTCTGGGGTTGCGACGGTAGCAGGCATTGCCATGGATGTGGCGCGCTTAGCTTATACTAACTGGAGCACCGTTGTGACTGCATCTGAGATACAGCGTCCCCGGCTCGCTGGGCCTTGCGCGCATCGATGCCTTCTTTACAACGCCACCCTCTCCATCGAGCCCTCGTTTTCCATAGCCAGCACGCACTCTTCTGCCACCTTTAGCACGGCATTGTATGGACGTATGTCGGCATGCACCATCACTGGGGCACTGCGTACCTCTCACACCACTACCTCGTCGATGTCACTTGCAGTGGCGCGAGCCCCGCCAACCGGACCTATTTTACCTCTTCGTGTCTGAGGAGATGCATCACTGTGGCCAGGTATGCTTCGAGTACGAGTAGTATGATCATGAACCCAGGTGGTCCGTTGCAGCGGAGCTTGAGAACAATACTGTCGAGTCGGTGTCGGACGAGTGCGCTCACCGTCAGATGGGGGATATGCTCTCCCGTCAAGGCTGTACTGCGGACTACAAAAGGGAGTGGAAGTTCAGCTGGATGGGAGGATTACGTCTTTTTGTTTGCAGGTCGGTGACCAAGTAGGCCGCGTTCTTGGTTCACACCCAATCTACCAATAAGTATGAGGTGATGTACGACCTGCTTTTTATCAGGATGGAATATTATGACATAGATGTGGAATGTTATAACCTGTATGCGAACGCCCAAATCGACGTCGTTGTTTTCATGATCCATAAATGCATCAAAGCGGGCTAGCTAGAGACTGACCTGTAGGTAATGATTGGGGTTGGTGACGAGTCCATGAGCGGTTTCTCACAAATCGGCCGACATGACGAAACCGACAACAAGACAACATAAGCTCGAACGACGATAGAATAATAGAAGACATGCGCGAAAGAATGTCACCTTGTGAGAGTATCAAAGCACGTCCAACGCGCATACACCCGCTATCAAACTATTCAACGTTTCCGACGTGAACTCCTGCACCTGGGCCGTAATCACATTCTCCGTAGAAATCCGCCTGTATTCTGGTACGTTCCGTCGTGTGGGTGCGAGTAAGAGCGCACCAAATGGTTTCGTCAGTCGAGCCAGGAATTTCATCACGTATTCCGGTACATTCTGTTGCGTGGGTGCGAGGAAGAGCGAACTGAATTGTTTCGCCAGTCGAGTGAGGAATTCGTTCCACGCATCCATCACGGGAACTGTAGGAGGCGGCAACGATACATCACCCCGGGGGTTTGCACCTAAAGTGCGGGAGAGGTCCGAGAATGAATTCAATGACGGAGGTAAGGCGAATTCCAAAGTCTCGTTCTCGTAAGGTGCAAAGGCCACTGTGTTTCCGGCGGCATGTCGGTCGAGAAGGAAGTCAATCCACGGGTGAATGAGATATAGCGAATCCGCCTGCGCAATATTTTGTCTGGTTTTGATCTCCACGACTCCAAGACCCTGGGCCTGAGCACGAAAAACAGCCTCTGAT
>JBBPMY010000444.1:0-16167 GCA_038090615.1 Phylloporus gajari
GCAAAAATCACATTGGATGATTGATAGTGGCTGCACAGATCATATATCCCCATTTGTTGATGATTTTGTTCATTTGGGAGGACAAATTCACAATTCTAAAGTTGCAACAGGAGAATCATTTCCAATGTATGGACCAGGAATTGTACTGGTCACATGAACAGATGGTGTTATTTTACCCTCTATAGTGACATTAAAAGATGTTTGGTTCACATCACATTCAACCAGTTGCTTGTTATCTGTACTAGCACTAACAAACCATGGCTTTCACTGTGAGATTTCTAATACAGGGTCCAGTATTTGGAACAAGAAAGGATGTGAAGTGATTTGGGCAACTGCCTCATCACCCACTAACAACCTTCACTGGTTTCAGTTGTCACAGATTACTCCCATGATAGGCTCTGTAGCCTTTTTGTTGGATATTCAATCTCAGTGATTGTGGCATGAATGTTTGGGACACACTTCTCATAATGCCTTATGCCATGCACATTCAAATTTGACCAGCATTCCCTATCTCAATCCTTCTCCTGACACATCTCCTTGCAAGAGATGTTCTGTTGGGAAGATGTCAGACAGATCCTTTTCAGGTTCCATGAAGCAGGCTTCTTGCCCTCTTAAACTGGTTCATACTGATTTGGTCAGTCCTATGCTGACTGAACCAAGATCATGTGCAAAATATATTCTCATGTTCATTGATGACCACACAGGCTATGGATATTTTTTTTGCAGGTCAAGTCAGACACCTTTTGGCACCTCTCTAATATGGTTTCATGGTCTGAAACCTTCATGGGGAATAAACTAGTCTCTGTCTATTCAGACCAAGGGGGGAAATTCACAAGTTGAGAGTTTCAATTATTCCTCACTTCCAGAGGAATAACTCATCAGACTTCTGTCCCTCATACTCCTCAGCAAAATGGAAGAGCTGAGAGATTTAACTATACTATATTGGAAAAAGCAGAGGCCATGCACCATCATGCCTGCTTGCCTAAATCCTTTTGGCAAGATGCTGTGAAAACAGCTTGTTGAGAATGTCTTATCTTATCTTATCATATCAGACATTCTATATCAGTCAGCTTATCTTTCTTATCCTTAATGTCATCATGATGACTGATATGTTATTACTCATGCTGACTGATACTGACACTGCTCATGTTTTGCTATTGGTCAGTACTTTTGGTATGATAAGCATCTTTAATACTATTGGCTCAGATAAGAGCCTTTACTGCCATTGACTACTATTGTTCTATCTATTTAGAACTACTATACACACATACAAACAAACCTGTACTATATATAAGGAGGAGCTCCTCACACATACACTCCTCTAACAGAATCTCCATCCTCTGTTCTATGCTAGTGACTACCACACTAAGCTACACTATCTGAAACACTTGGCTACTGCCTACACTGTGCCTACCCTAGTGAGTAACTCCCACTAGAGTTCATCCTGTGACCTTGGAAGTCTTTGACTTCTAAAGGTTATGAGCCCTGTTTAGATAAGTAGGAGCCCATCTTGCTAGCACCTTCAATACCTCCTGCTATCTCACATGGCCAGCTGTGGTGGTTGCTGGACCTGTTATTTTTATATATGCTGATTACTCAGATCTATGATGGTCTGTCAGTGGCTGTAATGGTGGAATTGATGGCAAATTGCCTCTTGTTCACTTTTCAGAGTGGCTTCACTTTATTCTGGATGATCTGAGGCTCTAATAGTGATAGCACATCTCCAATCTGCTACTCACCAACACAAGCTGATGCTGATGGTGGCCTCTTCCAGAGTCATACCATCTTTAGTAAGTGAACAAGAATCATCAAACTCCCCTCCTGAGGCTTTACAACCTTGAGACACTCTATCTCCACCTCAAGAGGTGAGACAAGAATCCAATGAACCCTTTGTGCCATCCTCTCCTCACAAGAGAGAACCTGCACCTGTTCTATCAGGTAGACCCCTTTGGTACAAAATGCATACTAGACTTGTGAGACATACTCACATCGTACCTTCAGGAGTACCTTTTGAAGTACCCTGTCCTTGTTGTTTTGGTGCAATTGAACAAGGAGAGATCCACTACCATGGTGAGACAGATGTTGTCAGATGCAGATCTCATGATCTCACTGATCACCAATTGGCACCTTTTGATTTCTACAAAGTCATCAGAAATGATTCCAGTCCCTCCACTAGATCTCCTATCCCACCTCCTGTTGAATGAGATAGTACATCATAGTTCATACTCCTAATTAGGTAGATTATATAATCATACCAGTAGTATAGATATTTCGAACTCCACAGCTGAGTTCTAATTAACTCTTGTTCCCAAACCTTCATGTGCATCTATCAACCACAACAACTCAACACAACAGTGCATAGCAGCATTCTATCTCACTAAACCATTGTATGCTCGACAGGTTATGAGCCCTGATGCACAACTAAGGAGCACGTTAACCTGCTGCACCAAAATACACTGCATCAGACACTATTTGTGTCCACCTCATCTGCTGCTTTATGTATGACTTGGTTAGTTGTCCCAACTGCTGCATATAGCTCGGATTGCCACTTTTAGTGCATCCTTACCTATTTGCACGAATAGACACTAAGGGGAACCTATGTCAGTATAGCCTACTGACACTTTGCATTTTAGAAACTATGTCTTCTTCCAATGCATCCACTTCCACCACTCATCTCCCCATCTTCAATGGGATCAGATACCACCAGTGGCAGACCACCATGGTCAACTACCTTAAGGCCACAGGATCCACCTGGGTCCTTCAACTCTCAGCTCCCACTGTCCTCACTGGTACCTCCACTTCTGAGGATCAACACCAGTACATCAACTGGCACTCAAACAACAACAAGATCATTGGCACTGTCCACACCACCCTCTCTCCTGCTCTCCAGCAGAAATATAAGTCCAAGACCATCACCGCTGATCTCCTTGATGCTCTAAGTGCGGATTTTGACAAGACCAAGATTCCTCAGGTCTATTTGGACTTTAAGGCAATGATGGAACTCGCCATTCCCATGTCCTCCAACCCCACTCCTGCATTCGCTCACCTTGAGCACCTCTACATCAAGCTCAAAGAGGCTGGTTATGAGATTTCCGCAAAGCTCCAGGCAATGATTGTCCTGTCAAAGCTCCCCATCTCGTATACCAACATCACTCAGAATGCCCTTTAGGAGAAGGACTCAGCTGGGAAGACGAAGGATCTGACCTTCAAGAATGTACAAGCCACTGTCGTCCTACAATTTGAACAGTTGACCATGATGGGCAAGGGCAAAGCACCTCAACACGCCAACAAGATTTCGGCTGTCAAATGCAAGGAGGCAGACCCCTCCTTCCAGCAGCAGCAGCAACCTAGCATGCCCTCTGGGTCGCAGCAAGGAAGCAGCATGCAGAAGGAGAAGAAGGGAAAAGGTGGACAAGGACAGAGAGGCAAACGCCTCTCCAAGAAGCAACAAGGAGGCCAGGCCCATTTAGGCTTCACCAAAGAGGACCAATCCCTCTTTGCTTCTGTCACTCGCATCGCCGACATCCCAGCAACAGTGGACCCCTGAGCCCTTGCACATTGCTTGGCTCTCATGTATCAAGGCCAAGGCAGTCCTCCTGCCTTCAAGGAGGTTCAGAGTGTATTTTCATATGCGCAAGAAATGAACCTGGCCATGACCTTTGAGAGCATACACTCTCTCTCCACTGCTGTGCCTTTGATGGATCATATCAACTGGTCCAACATTTGCCACACTCCCTCACCTCAACCTCCTCACATCCCCTCCCCTCCTCTCAAATGTTCTCTTGGTGAGCATCTCGAAACCAATTGAGATGCTCTCTTTTCTGACATATTCTCTGGCTCAAAAGCCACCAGGGAAGCTGAGAACTTGGGGATGTGGTTTGATGATTACTACAATCACACGCCTATCAAAGGCACCTCCCAAGCACAGCTCAGTGCATATATATACAAGCTTTCCAATGAGGAAGAGGTTTCTTACCAGACCCTTCCAGAGGACATTCAAACAAATTGTCCATTTTCAATGGAAGACTTGGAGAGCCCTCCTTCAAAGCGGAGGTGGGAGATTGGTGTTGTTGCTAAAACCTGGGATGATGAAGACCAGGTTGACATTTACAGGTCCAATGATGAGTGGGACCCCTACCCAAGGTATGTCTCTTACTCTTTCATCATTGCCAATCCATCCTCATCTGAGCATGCTGCAACAGTGTATAATTCTGTCTCAGACTGCACTCTTTCTACAGTATATACATCTGTACCTGTAGATATGAAATTAGACATTGAGATTTGTGCACATGGTTCGAAATCTAAGTGCAAGAGATGTTCCAACCCAAATCCATTATGGATTTTGGACTCAGGAGCTTCAATACACTTCACTCCTGACTGAAGTGACTATGTATGTCACTTATACTCCCTTAAAAAAGGAAGACCAAATGCCTGTGTTCACCGCCTCTGGCATTTTACACATTGTAGGCACAGGTATATGCCTCATACAATGGCTTGATGATTCCAATCACTCTCATATACTCAAATTGTATGATGTTGGACACATCTCTAATTCAGGAGTCCAACTTGTCTCTATGGCTCAACTACTTCATGCTGGTGCAAAAATTTGTGGTGACGTTAATTGCCTTGAAATGTTATATGATGATGGTACCGTTCTTGCCCCCTTTATTCCTGGCAGAATGGGCCGTAACATGTACACCATTGAGGACATACCCTCTCTAAAACATAACCTTACAAAATTAGCCCCTAATTATGACATCATGCACTAATGTTTTGGTCATCCCTCAAAGGAAGTTCTTAAACATGCGTGAAAACATACTCACAGTTTTCCTGAATCTATTCAGTTCCCTCAGGAAGAATCCTTGTACTCAGGCTGTGCCCAAGGGAAAATCCCCAACTGGCCATTCTTATCTGACTCTAAAAGAGCATCAATGGCTTTTGAACTCATTCACTCTGACATTAAGTCATTCTCCATCAAATCGTACCATTGGTACAGGTATATCATCACTTTCTTTGATGATCACACCTCCTTTGGTTGGTCAAAGCTTTTATGCACAAAAGATACTGCATTGCAAGCCATCAAGCAATTTATTGCAATGGCAAAGACACAATTCAATGCCACAATTAAAGGATGGATGTCTGATGCAGGAGGAGAGTACAAATCTCAGGCCTTTGATAAGCTACTTCTTGACAATGGGATTTGCATTTTCCAGAGTGCTCTCCATACCCCACAACAAAATGGGCACACTGAGAGATTTATGCACACTCTCATGGACAAATCCAAAGCCATGAGACTCAAAGCATGCTTGCCCCAATTCTGGTGGGAGTTTAGCTGGGATCATGCTGTACACTTGTACAATCATACACCTCTAAAATGTCATAATTGGCACACCCCCTATGAGTTCCTGCACTTGCAGTCCCCAGATATAAGCCACCTACACATCTTTGGTTGCAGAGCATATGTTCACATCCCACAAGATGTTCACACCAATAAATTGGCTCCTAAATCTGAACTCATGGTGTACTTAGGCATTGCACCTGGAAATACTTCTAACTTCCTATTTATGCAATCCCCTAATAATATTGTTTTTACATCTGCAAATGCTCTATTTGATGAGTAATTGTTTTCCAAATGTGATAAACCTCAGGCATGTTGTCTGCAGCCACAGGCTGCTGCCCCACCTGAAGAAGTGGAAGTTCCTCTTCTGAATTCCATCGAATCAGCACCTCCAGCTGAACCTACCAATCCACCATGTCCACCATCTCCTTGTCCATCCTCTCCTAGTCCTCCTCGCACTCCATTACCTAAAGGACAATGTCCACCTTCTCCCACTGTGCTGCAGAAACAGTGCACTCCTCCTCATGTTCCTATTCCAGCTGTCCCTACAGTCCCCCAAAGACCTCACAGAGAATGTCGTGTTCCTAACAGACTCAACAATGTGTATGGTGATGACCATCCTGTACAGCAAGTCAAAGACATCGAGAGGGAATCTAAGTGGAAGAAGTGTGTGGAGGAATCAGATATGCCTGGTCAATTTCCTGACTCACCTCCCCATGAACCTCCTCAAGAGGGTTCCTCTACGTCAGTTTTTCCCCCCACAGAAGATGATTCTGAGGATGAGGTTGAGAAACTAAGTCATGAAGGGGGAGTATCTTTCCTTCAATATCTGCTCTCCAAGGCAATTTTGCACGATACCATGGATTCAAGTGCCAAACCCATCCGCAAATAGACATATAAGGATATACAAAATCTACCAGCTGCAGCTCAAGAAGAATGGAAAGTTGCATGTGGCAAGCAACTCAAGATGTTAAAGAAACGAGACATATTTGATGTTGTTGATTGACCCAAAGATTGCAAAGTCATCAGGAATCAATGGATATTTGACATCAAACCAGATGGACGTAAATAGGCGTGACTAGTCACAAAAGGTTTCTCTTAGGTCAAAGGTGTAGACTTTGACCAAATCTTCTCTCCAGTTGTGCGATATGAGACAGTCAGATTGACGTTGGCTCTCGCTGCACTGGAATCATGGCACATGGAAGCCATAGATGTAAGATCTGCCTATCTTTATGGCAATCTAGATGAAGAGATTTACATGGAATTTCCTGAAGGCTTTAAAATCCCTGGGCTTGAAGACAAAGTCCTTCATCTAAAGAAAGCCCTATATGGACTTAAACAAGCCAGATTAGCCTGGTGGAATACTCTTAATGAGTCCATGAAAGAACTTGGATTTGAACATCTGAAATCTGATGCTGGTATCTTCCTTTATAAAAGGAAAGGCTCCCACATGGTAGCAGCCATTGTCTATGTAAATGATGCCATATTCTGTGGTCCCTCTAAGGCCATTGTTGATGAGATTATGGGACATTTCATGAAAAAATGGGAGTGCAGAGACCTTGGCATAGCCAAAGAATTTCTCCATATGTGCATACAATGCAAAGATCAGCAGATACTAGTTGATCAATGTACGTATCTAGAAAAGATCATAGAGAGATTTGGTCTAATCAATGCAAAGTCTACTCCCACTCCCTTACCTCAAGGATATTATCCTCTGAAACATGATGGACCTGTAAATCCTGAACTTTGAACACGATTCCAAACCATTATCGGATCACTGCTATATCTTATGATTGACACATGCCCAGACATTGCATATGCTGTTACAGCATTATCTAAACATGCCACCAACCCCACCTAAGAGTATATAGATAAAGCACTATATATCTGCCATTATCTACTTGGTACTCGAAACTATGCTCTCATCTATGATGGGAAAGGATCTGGTCTTATGGCTTGTACAGATTCAGATTGGGTATCTGATCCTAATACTCAACACTCTCAGACAGGCTAGTTTATTAAACTAGCTAATTGTATTTTTAGCTGGAGATTGCGACAACAAGAGTGCATTTCCCTCTCCTCTACTGAAGCTGAATACATTGCCCTGTCAGATTGTAGCAGACAGGTTGTTTGGATCAAACAACTACTTGGAGAACTTGGGTATAATCTTAAACCCATTCCCATCTGTGGTGATAATCAAGGATCTATATTCATGGCATCCAATCCAGTCACTAAAACTCGAAACAAACATGTTGAGATCAAATGGCATATAGTAAGAGACTGGGTCAAAGATGATACCATTGAAATCTTTTTCATTGATGGATCCTCTAATCCTGCAGATATATTCACCAAGAATTTTGGTCATATAAAGTTTGAACAATTTAGATCAGAATTGGGACTTAAAATTTACTAGATCTCATTCTTCCTAGCCATACTCTTTACTATACTCTAATGCTTATGTGCCTTAAAATTGGCAGCTCAGTAAGGGGGAGTGTTGAATGAGATAGTACATTGTAGTTCATACTCCTAATTAGGTAGATTATATAATCATACCAGTAGTATAGATATTTCGAACTCCACAGCTGAGTTCTAATTAACTCTTGTTCCCAAACCTTCATGTGGGTCTATCAACCACAACAACTCAACACAATGGTGCATAGCAGTGTTCTATCTTGCTAAACCATTGTATACTCGACACCTCCAAGAGAACCAATCATCACTGCTCTTACCGAGCCTCCTTGATATGCAGAACACCATCTTGACCCCCTTGTCATCCACAATCCCAAGCCTTCACTCAACCCTGCCTATTCTCAATGATCCATTCTTGAACCAGGGCTTACCTCCTCATCAGCCTGGACTTGCCCCTCCTCAATACCAGTTCCTGCAGCTGTCAAGAATGCAGCTTCCAGTCTCAAAGAGGATGATGATGAACTTGAGACAGAGTAAAGAGCACTCAACCTCAGGCTCTTTGCCTGGCTCATCACATCCACTCAGAGAGAGCAAGACAGAAGGATTGGACAAGGAGAATCTGATCCCTTCATCCCAAGAGCTACCCGACCTCCTGTATCCTCTGACCCAGTCTTCATCCCCCAATCTCCAATCAATCTACATAACGCACCTGCCAAGTCCACAAATCCTGGCTCAACCACCCTTGCCACCAATACTGCTGATGAATCAGCACATCCTTCCATACCCAAACTGGTTCCAGTATTTCCTGGGACCCCCAGTCTCAGTGATTGAAGCTCCAGCTTCTGCACCTCGCCACTCTGGGTGGAGCACCTTTAGCAGCTACCCAAGAGGTATACACCATACAAATACCCTCAGGCAAGATGCTAACTGAACTGAGGTCATGAGATATGGACTCCCTATTGCAAGCACACATTACTGTGGAGACAGTGCTGCCCTTCATCCTAGCCTTTCAAGAAGACGAGGTGCTGAGATTCACTCACTACCACAAGCTCCTTCCCCTAGCCCCATTACAACTCCAGGGACCAGAGATGAGGGACATCGAGATCTCACCATGGAGACTGGTGATGTGGGAGATCCACCCAGTCTATCTGAACCACCAACTGCTGATCTCAAGGGAACTCATTCTGAGGTCCCCTCAGATGGTCTACCCTTTCTGAATCCAGACTTGTGAGTCTGGAGCAAGCCATCCTGTATGTGCACTCAGCTACTAGGATGAGACCATAGGCCAGGCCTATGAGGGTGCTAGATGAGCGTTCCCCTCTGTATCTTATGAAGACCAACAATCATTTGTGGTGAAGGACCAAGGTTGAGAGCTGTTTAGGCAAGATCTCTTTCCGCCCAACTCGGTGAATATTTATTTCATGAAATCAAAGAAGCCCAATGTCATCTTCAATGAGGACTTGTGGCTGGATGAAGCTGACAGAGGTTGGTATCATAGCAAACCTGCCATAGAATATGGTCAATAAGTGGGAATGGATGTGAGGATGTGGAATCAGCTCTTCGATAAAGAGCATCAGAAAGGACTTAAGCAGTCCAATCCTAAGATTTGGAAGAGAGCTAAAGTAATCAAAAAGCTGATTATGGACTCTGTAGGAACCACTTCCGAGGACAATGTCTACTCAGCCCTCATTGCCAAGCTTCATAATAGAGGCAGAGCTGAGTTCCTTTCCTGAGCTAACTGACTCAGAAAGAGAAGAGCTGCTGAACAAGGCAAAGCACAATGCTGAGTTCACAGACATACTTAGAATTTATGGTAGCATTCCTGTTCCTTCTTCCTGGTTACTGGATTCTTCACATATGTATAATTATTCACATGAGTACAAAGAACCTTTTCTTATTTTCACAGGTCTTAATAGTTGGAATGATGTACCTGCAATTCCTTTCAAAACATGTGGAGACAAGACCTTGCAATTTATCAAAGAAAAGAGGATAATTACTATACGTAACCAACATTTCTTCAAACAACTTAACTTTATGGTTTTAGAAAAACATTCTTCAGACCTGTTGTCATGTTTTTCTTCACACAAAGAATCCAGTGTGCTAACAAAACAGGATAGAAGAGAAATATGGAACTCAAAGAAACTGAAAGATTTCAATAAAAAGGAATGCTGAAGATTCAAGTACTGGAAAAAGAAAAGAGATCAGTGTTCTCTTTTGCTGTATCAGATTCCACTCCCAGAAACTGATGACAAGACTGGATTCTTGACCCCTATAGAGATAGAGGCAGTTCCTGATGAGTTCCAAACATCTTTTCATAATCTTCTCAATTACTTTTATGACCACTTAATTGCTGAATATGATCTTGCAGATCTCATCCATTTTCTATAAATGGCTGCTCTTGCTATTGTTACTGATTTCAAGCTTGACAACACCATCCTTGCCAGGGTTCTTGTTCTCAAAGGACCCTCTAATTACCCTATATGGAGCATACATCTTCAATCTGTTCTCTAATCCCTCTCTGTTTGGAGTTGGATAGATGGTACCATCACATGGGTCAGTACCATACAAGGTGATCAATCCAAATGGGTTGTCATCGATAAGAGGATATGTGGCATTATTGCCAATACCCTTAGTGATGTGTTTATCCATCACGTCACATATGACTATATCAACCAGGCTGTTAAAGCCTCCACTGCAAAAGCATTGTGGGAAAAGATGAGAAGTTTGTTCTCATCTGTAGGCTTAACCAGACAGTTTCATCTGTTTCATATGGCTAACTGGGTTCATATCAACCCGAGAACAGCAAGTGAAGACATAAATCATCTCACTTCTTTGTTCAATCAGATCCTCTCAGCAGGATTAGATCTTCCTGAATCATTTAAAGCTATGTTTATTCTTGAGCACCTGCCATCAGAGATGTACACATTCTGTTCAATGGTGGCTTTAATCACTGAACAGGCTAACTTCATAGTTGATACAATAACAACCAAGATCTTGGCAGAGGTCTCGATGATGTCATCAAGACATAAGCTCAAATCCTGTATTTCTAATGTGGAGACAAACATAGCTTCTATATCACAGAACCCCAACAATCAGATGAGTTCTGTGAACTGAACCAATGTTATCTGCAAAGGGCCTCCTTCATTTAACAAATGGCACCCATTTAAGGCTTTCAGTTCTAATCAGAACCAATCCTCTGGAACAAACAGTCCAAAAGGCCATTCAAAGTTCCAAAGGAGACCAACTTCCTATCAAGCCAAAAAGGAAGCAAGCTGAGCGGGGTTTGAGTTTAGGAAGTAGAACAAAGAAAAAGATAAAGCACCACAAGGTGGTGCACATATGGTAGAAGGAGAACAAGTTTTCATTCATCAAGTTATCACTGATGATATTGAAACTAATGATTTAAATGAAGCACAAGAGATGGACTGGACCAAAAACATCCCTGAGTGGCCTATTGTCACTAAAGATGTTACAGGTCAAGAAGAAAACTTCAATATCTGAGAAGAAGGGAACCCAGACAATGAACAAGGTATGGATGTCAGACCTTCCTTTCCAAGACACTCCCCTTTGTAACTCTGAGATCAAAGAGAGAGCAGGACCTTCTCAGATACCAATCTTGAATGATCAAGAACCATCACTGAAGCAAGCTTCAAGACCAACTGAGAAGAGAAAGAAGCAAGGAACACGCAAAGGCATAACCTTTTCTATGGGAGGACTCATTTCTCAGGTTAATCATTTCTCCAATTACAACACCATATTTAAACCTTCTCCTATACCTTACACTTCTATGGAAGCTTTTAATGCTTCCTCTTCTGCACATTCTGTTTATGGTGCACCCTCTGAGAGATTGGGTAGCTCACAAATCCTAACCCAAGATCATGAGCAGCCCAATCACTTGGATAGGAGAGGTACTCATGAAGGAATAAGTCCTTCTAGAGAAAGGAGACCTCAGGTACCTGTCTACAAAAGACAGAGATTGGACTATTTAGATCCTGACTGAGAGATGTATTATGATGAGGAGTCTAACAAGCACCTTTGCTACTACCTGGGAGATTCCTCTCCAGAGACTGCAGAAAAGACAGCACATCAGCAAACATATTGGATGATTGATAGCAGATGCACAGATCATATATCCCCATTTGTCAATGACTTTGTTCATTTGGGAGGACAAATTCAAAATGCTAAAGTTGCCACAGGAGACTCATTTCCAATGTACAGACCAGGAACTGTACTTGTCAAACAAACAGATGGTGTTATTTTGCCCTCTATTGTGACATTAAAAGATGTTTGGTTCACACCACATTCCACTAGCCACTTGTTATCAGTACCAGTGCTAACAAACCATGGCTTTCACTATGAGATTTCTAACACAGGGTCCAGTATTTGGGACAAGAGAGGACATGAAGTGATTCAGGCAACTGCCTCATCACCCACTAACAACCTTCACTGGTTTCAGTCATCACAGATTACTCCAGTAATAGGCTCTGTAATCTCTCTCTCAGACATCCAATCTCAGTGATTGTGGCATCAACGTTTAGGCCACACTTCTCAAAATGCCTTGCAATATGTGCATTCAAATCTAACTGGCATTCCTCATTTAAACCCTTCTCCCAATAAATCTCCCTGCAAAGGATGTTCTATTGGGAAGATGCTGGATAGATCCTTTCTGGGTTCTACAAAGCGGGCTCCTTGCCCACTTGAACTGGTTCACACTGATTTAGTTGGCCCAATGCCAACTGAACTGAGATCACATGCGAAATACATTCTCATGTTCATTGACGACTATACAGGCTATGCCTTAGTCTCCTTCTTGCAGGTCAAGTCAGACACTTTTCAGCACTTTTCTAATATGGTTTCATGGTCTAAAACCTTCATGGAACATAAATTTGTCTCTGTCCATTCAGATCAAGGGGGGGAATTCACAAGTTGAGAGTTTCAATTATTCCTCACTTCCAGAAGAATAACTCATCAGACTTCCATCTCTCACACTCCTCAGCAAAATGGAAGAGCTGAGAGATTTAATCATACCATATTAGAAAAAGCAGAGGCTATGTGCCATCACACCTGCTTGCCTAAATCATTTTGGCAAGATGCTGTGGAAACAGCTGTCCACATCTATAACAGGCAGCCCATGTGTCGTCATGATTGGAAAACCCCCATTGAATTATTCAAGGAGATGGAAAGAAACCAGATGCTTCCTACTTCCATGTCTTCAGCTGCAAAGCCTATGTCTTTATTCCTCCCAAACAAAGGCCTGACAAATTGTCATCTAAGTCTGAGGAAATGACATTTATAGGATATGAGCCCAATACAAAAGGATGGTGTTTTTGGTCTAACTCCAAACACCGAGTTGTTGTGTCAACAAATGCCACTTTTGATGAAGAAAGATTTCTGCAATGTTCCAAAAGTCAAGTTGATGGACCTACCCCTATTCCAATGATGGACAATGATCAGATATTCCAGAAGAAGATGATGATATTGAAAACCTATACAGCAATGTTTGGTTCAGATCTCATCTATTGCATACTGTTCAATCATCTGATCACATTGTTCCTAAACAATACCAGGATATAGCAAAACTACCCTGAGATGAACAAAAAGAATGGAATGATGCAATGAAGAACAAGATTTCCTCCTTAAAGGAGAGACAAGTTTGGGAATTAGTTGATCTACCTAAAGGACACTAACCCATGAAAGGTAGATGGGTATTTGCAATTCGTCCAGGAAACCGTATAAAAGTGAGATTTGTAGCAAAAGGATTTACTCAAGTTTTTGGAATAGACTATGAAGAAATCTTCTTGCCAGTGGCACAGTTTGAAACTGTTCACCTCCTTTTTGCTCTGGCTGCCCTCAATGATTGGGAGATGGAAGCACTAGATGTCAAGACAGCTTTTCTCTTTGGAGAACTTGACAAAGAAATCTATATTACACAACTGGAAGGATTTATGGTGAAGGGTCAGGGGTTAAAGGTCTGTCAGTTGAAGAAAGCCATATACAGATTGAGCAAGCTGTGCTTCAATGGAACAAGCAGCTCAACAAATCTCTTGTTGAACTCAAGTTCAAATGTTGCATTTTGGACTCAGGCATTTATTTTAAATTCATCAATAAGGATATTATCATCATTATCATTTATGTTGATGATGCTCTTTTCTTGGGCAGTAACAGGTCACAAGTCCTTACTTACAAAAAGAAGTTCATGAAAAGATGAGAATCCCATGATCTTGGAGAAGCCAAGGAATATCTTAGCATGAGAATCACAAGAGATTGCAAAAAGCAAACTTTAACCCTAGATCAAACTGCATATGCTTGCAAAGTTGTCAAGTGTTTTGGTCTAGAGAACTGCAAGAAAACAATTGTTCTCTTACCAACTGGATACACTCTGAGAGTTAATGATAAAGATATCAATCCTTCTCTCTGAAGCCAATATCAATCAGTGATCAGGTCCTTGCTATATATTATGCTTGGAACCAGACCAGATTTGACATATTCTGTAATTAAGATGTCACAATTCTCTTCTAATCCTACCAAAGAACATCTTCAGAAAGCCATGCAAATAATTCATTATCTTGCTCACACTCAGACCCTTGGAATCAAATATGATGGCCAAGGAGATAACTCTAGTCTTATTGCTTATTCAGACACTGATTGGGCTGGTGATGTTGATACTTCATGATCAACAACTGGATATGCCATGTTCTTGGCCAATGGAATAGTCTCATGGTTGTCATGAAGACAGAGAAGAGTTCAGCTTTCTTCTACAGAAGTTGAGTATTGCAGAATGACAGAATATGTCAAACAGATTCAATGGATCTCAAATCTCTTTGACAAACTAGGAATAAAACTATATCACATACCTTTGTGTGTAGACAATCAAGAAGCAATATTCATCACATCCAACCCAGTTCAAGAAGGAAGAACAAAACACATTCACATTCCTCAATATTATATCAGAGAAGCTGTTGAAAATGATGAAATAGAACTCTTCTATGTTCCCACCAATCGATAGTTTGCAGATATCTTTACAAAAAACCTAGGAAAGGTGAAATTCCTAGAGGATTTACAAAACCTTTCCTTACACTGTCCCCAAAATGAACAGTGAGGAGGAGTGTTGAGAATGTCTTATCTTATCTTATCTTATCAGACATTCTATATTGGTCAGCTCTTTTATCTTATCACTAATGTCATCATGATTTCTCATTCATTACTCATTCTTATCATGATGACTGATACATTATTACTCATGCTGACTGATACTGACACTGCTCATGTTTTACTATTGACTAGTACTTTTAGTATGATAAGTGTTCTTAATGCTATTGACTCAGGTAAGAGCCTTTACTGTCATTGGCCACTATTGTTCTATCTATTTAGAACTACTATACACATGTACAAACAAACCTGTACTGTATATAAGGAGGAGCTCCCTACACATATGCTCCTCTAACAGAATCTCCATCCTCTGTTCTCTCAGTACTTGGTGTTTACACTAAGCACTCTATCTGCAACACTTGGCTACTGCCTATGCTGTGCCTCCCTAGTGAGTAACTCCCACTAGAGTTCATCCTGCAACCTTGGAAGTCTTCAACTTCTAAATCCTAGTCCTCATGGACCTAATAGCCAATGTCACTGTACATCTGTATACATCAGCAAATCCAAGTTTATCTCATAGTAATCATAGTAAGTTCATAGACAGTTCATAGTACCCATAGTATCATAGTGTTTTCATAGTGCTCATAGTACTCATAGTCTTCATAGTATCATAGTATCATAGTATCATAGTGTTTATAGTATCCATAGTATTTATAGAAGTCATAGTAATTAACCTCTTCTATGTCTTCTAACACTAATAATCTTGATCCTAATAATCCTAATCTAATCTAACCTTGATAATATGATTGTATACATAAAATTTAGTCAATATTAACCTTGATTCTAACATTGATAGATATATCTTAAATATAGAAGAAGAATAAAGAAAAGAAAAAAAGAAAAAGATACCCTACTTCTTTTTATTCACTTTTGATCTCCCCTTACCTCTCATTCACTCTCTGATTCCCTTATAACCTCTATTGTCCCCTCATCCCCCCATTATCTATCCATCTATTATATTACTTATTATCTTGTTGTCTTCCTACCCCCCCTTAAAATGGGTTATATATGACTTATGATTGATAGAAATAAGTATAGGCACAGAACTATGGATATGTTACACTCTGTTCAATTAATAGTGTTAACCATAGTATCATACAGTTAGTTTGCATGTTGAGTACCATATCATTAGTGTAGCATTAGGATTACTAGTGTAATAAGTGTAGAGTAGAACAATATTAGGACTTATGCGTTATACTTAGAAAAAAGTTGTAGAGTAAATAAAATAGAGTGAATATGATTAGAATTAATAATTCCTATTCTCTTTGTCA
>JBBPMY010000445.1:0-16147 GCA_038090615.1 Phylloporus gajari
AGACGGAGACGAGGAATATGCCGCCTTGCCTGACGAGGAGCGCCGGCGCGGCGAAATACACAATTGCCAGGAGACTGCGGAAAGAATAAAGAGCCTTGGTGAAGAAGTCAGCGCAGCCATGTCTGTATTGAATGCAGCAAAGAAAATCAACCCAGAGTCTATCACTCCCGTTGAATTTGGCTCCGCATGGACTCGCTCGTCTAGAATACCTGACGATGCCCTTCCCAACATGTTCCGTGGTCAGTTGGCCTTACCATTCCACACCTTCGAGTGGTCTGCGATCCTCGGTGGTTCTCGTGCGCGAAGCATGCGCAATCTTGCGCGTATCGTGATCTACAGTAATGCCATTGTCTCATACTATCGACCTCGTCTTCTCGAAGACCCAAACAGCGCGGCTGCCTCCATTCGCTACCTCTTCGATACTCGCCTTGCACCTTATATTGACAACTCTGTCGAGCTTCTTCCTGCGCAGCTGAGCATCTCAAACACTGGTCTCGTCATTCCTTCGTCCAGTGTTGCGATATGGCCAGACGGGCTCCATTACACCTCGCAAACCTCTCAGAAGCAGTTCATCCTCGACGACGAAGTAAAGGCTGCTCGCTATGTCGACATCCGCGCACGTCAAACAGCAGACCTTCAGCGTATCGTGAATGTGATGTCTTCTAGTCACATCGTCTCTGCCGACAAGTTCCGCTTTTTCGACACCCGCGAAATTACGCAGGTCGACAACCGCGTGTCCACTGCTTTACATGCGTTCGTTGAGGTACGATATAGATTCTTCGCTTCCTCATGTCACCCATCGCAATTCTATCAGGCCGTGCAGATCAACTGCTTCCGTCAGCGCCATCCTGAAATGGCCGCATCTATCGATTCCGACCCCACCCTTCCTGTTTCTGAACGTTTGCACATTTCAATGCGTGTCGCTTCTGGAAAAGGCGTTGACAACATCAGCGACAGAAAAACCCCTCAAAAAGCCGACAACCACTCTGTTTTCATACTCTGCAGTCGCGAGGAAATACAAGCTGCCAAGAATCAACAGACCAGTCATAGAACGCCCCTCCATGGAGGTGGAGAAATAGTCTGCGAAGACCGAGCGATAACCGATAGTCTCTCCTCAACACCCGGCAATGATACCTCTTCTGTTGCCTCTGCCGGACCTGTCCCCAGCGCTCGACTTGTCCAACAACAGTGTGTTGACCCAATTCTCATGAGGACGCAGCGGGTTGCTGAGAACTCGCTGCAAACAGTTGGTGGTAACTTGGTTTGGTTTGGTTTATATGCGTTGTTGATCTTATTTTCTTAGGCGATGATTTCCCAGTGCATGACATAGATACCCAGCACCGAGGTACCATGAACGGTACTTATAAACAAATTATATTCTAAGCGACTTTTTGTTTCAGAAGTGACTCCCCCCGTTGAGGTGACGGAATCAATTCCTATGAGGAACACACGAGGCAAACATACTTGTAAGAGCGTGGCAGGTATGCTGTCGACGTTTACAACGCATTGTTGTGCATTCACACGTCTTCGTAACTATTAGCCCGGCGGTCGGAACGTGGTGTACGGGACACTTCCAAGGTTATTGTGCAGAGCTCGGCTGTCAGGACGGATAATCTGAGAAAACGCGGCGTGTCCGACACAGGTACCCGCTGTAAGTAAATGGTCTACTATGTTTCATTCACTTTCAACCGTGTATTTATTGGCACTATGGCAGCCCAGTGCCACATGAAGAAGCGCCCAAAGCATAATGTTCGTTCTGCTGTTGACAATGAGGAGGACATAACAAGTGTCGAGCACCAGTTCACATAGGGTTGTCCACGTAAGGTAGTGTCGTCGTCCGACCCTCAATCATGAATACATGGTTTTCAGTCCATCGTGTATGATTATTCTTCCCTTCATCAATATACCACCTTGCTTGACAGCGGCCGCCTTGATCGTCCCTTCGCTGAAGCTTTCTCCCACGCACTCCGCAGCCCACCGTATTGCAGAAGCTCTACAGATCTTCCACACGCTCATCCGCCATAGGCTTGAGTGCGTTGCCTAACGTTTTTACCAATTTTACCAATAAAACTTGGTACATGAGCATGGTGTTTTTCGGTTGCAGTTCTTGAGTAAATTTTCACTCTCGTATGCCCGCGTGACGTAGCTCTGACGCGTGCGCAGTAATTCTGTTTGGCTAGCGACTCACATCCCATAGCAGCGGGGGCACAGCGTTGTTTGTACAAGCCATGGGCGCGTCTGGTTCTGAGCATGCCCTGTTACTGCTCCTCATTCCTCAGGCCTTCAGGCCTCAGAGCTTGCTCTTGCCCTACTGGCTTGTCGCGGATGGTCGCACGGACACGGTGACTCGGCCTGGCCATGTTCATGCACTGATCTAAAAGCCAGAGTTCACTCATCGCATCTCTGTGTTGAGCGCATTGTAGTACAACTTTGACTTGCAACCGCTCTTTGTTCGTGAGCGATCGAATTCGTATTAATTACAGGTTTGCTTCCTCGTCATGCCGACGGTCGCTAAAAACTGAAAAGCTACTCAACAGCCCTCCGGCTTGGCCGTTGTCACGTTTGTTCTTCGACGTCATCCCGCTTCGTATCCTTCCAACCATCACCGTCTCGACTATGTTTGTTCATTTGGTCCCTCGAACGTTAACCATTGCTGACATGTTTATTTTCAGGACCTACTGGATGGCTGGGCTCACCTACGACGTTGCTCTCCCTTTCGTTTTGTTCGTCTTTTCGCAACCTCGGAAAGCAGCGCGTTTCGCCAATGTGCTTCGCGGCAGGTCCTAGGGAAAATAAAGGCTCTAGGAAGTCCCTTAGGACAGACTGTCTGTATCCATCCATACCACCCCGTCCTTCAACCCGCCCTGTGAAACTCCACCTCGCTGTGGAATACAAGAAATGTACTCTGAGCGCGAGTCCAGGTGCTGCAAAGTCTGGACTAAGTATACTGGATCTATCGAGCGCCTTCAGTTCGACATTGTCTAAGCAGGGGCAGCTCGTGAGTACGACGCGACAAATCGCTCTGGCCATTTGCTGACACATTCTGGTGTATTCCACAGTTTGCTTCGGCGGTTTCTAGCACTGTGACATGTTGCCTTTAGCTTTGGAGACCTCCCCTTAGTAATGCATAAAAAGCATGATAAATATGTATACGCAGGAAATGGTCAAACTCTATATTCTACGTCTCAATGCAAGATACATTGGACGTCCCTGATCCAATAGACAACTAATTGCTTGATATTTCACTACTCATCGTCCTCCGTGCCTTCCTGATCATTGTCCCTCCCTACCATACCTCCCGGCTGCGCGTGTAAAGACAGTTGTTTCCGGGACTTCAGATAACCGCGTGTTGCAAGAATATCGGCAGCACGTGTGCCTGCCAACATGGTCACTGCATCGTATGCTCCATATTCTTTTCCGTTCTTAAGCAACCTAACGATCTGTGAATGCAGATCGTTAATTTCCAAGGCAGAGAGGAACCTGACGTCTTCAGACCAGCGGGCAGATCCCATGATACGTGCTTGGAGGGGTCGTGCAAGGCCGACACGACAGCATGCAAGTGCATTGAGACCCTTCGCAGCTGAAGAGGCACGAAAAAGTTGGCAACGGATGGCAGATAAAGTGTAATGAAATACACTCACTGTGCTTACTATTCCACGGAGCGAGCAACTTTGGTTGGTTGATAAACAACGTGTGAAGAGGACTGCGAGTGTCCAAATACGCGATGAAGAAGACGGTAGCGACCACAACATAGGTGGCTCGGTTGGAGCAGCCCTTGTTTCCTTGACGCTCACACCAATCCAGATTACGGACGTAAGCAGTCAGAGCATCAGAGCCTACGGGCAACTTAGGAGCAGGTTTAGGAGGGTGGACGTTAGGTGCGAGACCAGCAAAGATCAAAGCGCAGAAGAGAGCAAGCTGGTGCATTGGCCTGGTGCCATTGTAGACAGCGACGACATAGTTGTAAATGTCGCGTACATCCTGGGTCGTAGAATCCAAAGAAGCCTGGTTGAGATCGAACTCAAGGGGTGGTGCAGATTTATGGAGAATGGATGCGAAATCTTGCAGGCGGACATCGAGGGCCTTCCATCGGCTGTTGGGGTTGTCTTGGATCAGCCTTTCAGTTGTACGCGCGATACGAGCATCGTGTGAGTCGGTGAAGGCGAAATGATTGTCATTGACTCCAGATGAAGGGGCAGATAGAGGTAGCCACACATTATAAACAACAGAGGATGCTTGTCTTCGGCCGGGCAGAGTGTTGGGGGACCAAGGGATATGGCAGATTCGTAAATGATTGCATACAAAGACGATATATTGAGCAACATGCTTGAGAATATCCTTTGGATCAACGCCGACAGATTCAGCGCAACGGCGTGCTTCAACCATAGATACGAAAAGAACAGATCTGGCAGTGCCATCCTTGATGAAGGGAGCTTTTCGGCGCACGCTACTGTCGGCACATTGCTCGATGATAAGATCGGCAAACCAGCGAAGGGACTGCTTTCCAATGGTCGAATATGAGAGGGACGGTTCTCCTGAAGTACTGGGGTAAAGAGCGCGGATAAGGAAGGGAAGGGAACCATTTGAATAAGCCAAAGGCAGATCCTGGTCGAGCCAAGTTTCGAGAGCAACCTTTCTCTCCGAAGCGGCTGCTCGGACATGATCATTATTGGAAGAGAGTGCGTCCCTGATTTCTTTCATGACACCTGCGCGAACAAGATTTTTGACGTCAGATAAGTATGAACGAAGTCCCAGTTCGATTGCAAAACAGGCACGTCGTAAAAAAATGTTGGAGATGTGAGGATAGATGTCATTTGGTAGGCGTTTCATGCCGAGCGTGATTGTAAACTTGGCTTCATAACTCTGGTGAATATGTTAGTATGGGGACATCAAACGCGACTGATAGAATGGGATAAATCAAAAGCAAAATCACGCAATGTGGCAGCCTGCTAAAATGCAAGACAAAGGAATATGCCAGACTGCAACCAGAAACGTGCGGTGAGGGGACGCCCAGTGACAAGCGGGTTGAAACAGCAACCGCAAATAGCATAGAAACGTGCCAGATATGATGTACAGAATAAAATGTATGTTCATCGTGCAGCTCGGCAAATGGATACGGTGCACGATTTCACAGAAATTAAAAGTTGACTTGCCTTGTAATGGGCTTCTCCATAAGTCAACTCTTGAACTCGTTTGGATGCGATCAGAGGACGCTTTGTGCCATTGTCGATTGGCCATTTATTCATGATGGGCTTGATGTTTTCAGTCCCAAGAGATTGGTGGTCGATAAAGTCGGACGATATGCAAGGAAAACCATCGACCAGACAACCCAAAGAGAGCCATGCACGATCCATGAGGCTCTTAATGAGGACCTGAGCATTGCCAGTATGGGCAAAATTGAGGACACGCTCGAACATGGCGACGATCTCAATGGCAAAAGGTGAGACAGCGCCTCGAGGTGTGTTGAGCGATGGCTGGACTCTATTCCAGAAGTTTTCAAGTAGGGCAGTCACAGGATATGTTGTCCAACTATATATTTTCGGAATGAGCTATAGAATAGAAATGTTACGCCAGTACATGAAGATTCGCAGTGAACATACATCAGGTTGAAATGCAACAACACATTTGTGCACCACATTGAGGATACGTGGGTGGGTCCAAAGTTTGGTGACATGCGAAATAATTTGATCGTATATAGCACTGTAATGGTAAAGGTGAGTTGTGACCACGAACAATCAACAAAAAGATATAACACACGCTCCGTTACGAAACTCGGGCCTGATGCAGTTCAAATGAAGAGTGAATGTGACTTCGTTTCTGAGGGCCTGCGGCTGTGATCCTGTATCAATCTTATCCTGAAAGCGAAAATGAGGTAGTTTTTCGCGACAAGTCTGAAGTCTATATTGCCACTTGCGAATGTTCGACTGACTGGAAGATGAAGAGCAACACAGCGCAGAAGTCATGAGCCCCGTCTGCGTAACGTGGAATCTGGCCTGTTCACGAAAACGATGGGAAATTTCATTGTATGCTTGGAAAGCAACTGGTACGATGGCCAAAGCATATGGGTGATCGTGATCGTCGTCGTCGTCATCGCCAGAATTCTCCGGGTTTTCCAATCGTAAAGCGACTTCAGCGTTCAGAGAGGTAATTGAGCGACTGTAGACAACAGGTGGTGATTTCGACTGAAGATTTCCGAACTTCTTGAGGAAGGCCTGCGGGAAAGCCGAAAAGGGAGTACGATGGGGGGCTTCCAAATCAATGTCGTCATGGATGAATAGCTCATGTGCTTGGTGAAGATCAATCCATACGCCATGAGGTACTGCTTGAGTCGGATAGCGGCGTGGAATGCGATAGCCTTCCTCGTCATAGATGTTGATTTCATAACCATCATCGTCGAGTAAATCCAAGGCGTGGAGATCGTCGATGGGACTGCGATCATCCACCGAATCATCATAGACCGTCTGGGAGTAAACCTGAGGATGGTCGCGGAGGATCTGATTGACATCCTTCTGTCTCCAATTTCTGCCCAAGTAAAAACTGCAGTACAAATTAGAAGTCTTCTTTGGAAGGCAGTGAGAAATATACCGAAGTAACGAAGCAGTGGAAAATGTAAATTGACGAATTGTCAGATAATCGTGATCCATATCCCAAACTGCACGCTCGTCGTCAGCGTGGTCAGGATGAGCGCAAATTTCTTGATTTTGGCCGTATACCATCGTGACGGTGATGGGGACGCATGAAGTGATAAAACGGTCTGCTTTCCAAGAATCTGGGGCTTCCCTAACCCATCGGCGCCATAACGCTTGGACTTTGGTGTCGAGGTCGCGACATTCTGGGAGCGTGAGGACAAGAGTCCGCCATTGCTCCCCTATGTGACCCCTGTGGAAAGTATGGGTGTTAGATGCATCGCGCCACAACCGGAATCATGGATAGAAGGTACAATACAGTGCAGGAATAGGTAATGAAGATGTCACAGCACTCACAATATTTCCGTTGAGCGATCCACCGACTCCTTTGTCAAAGGATCTGGATACATATCGGTGCAGTGTATGTCGCGGAATCGCATTTCGGCCAGTACAAACGCAAAAAACATCGTGACCATGAGAGCGTGAGTCGTCTTCAACGCAGTCGTCGGGGCCTTCAGCGTCGGATACTTCCCGGGAGTGTTGTCGGGATGGTCACCTTGAAGATACGTCTTCGGTACCATCGCGAGCCAGATATTCTCCTGAAGTCGTGTGCCAATCTTGAGCATCCGCCCCAGCGGATTGAACGGTAGATAACGAGCGTCGGCCTTCGGCCATAGATTAGCCGCATGGTTGAAAGACAGTCTCATGGACCATGTTGGATCGTGCGCTCGTCGAGGAAGTACGGGGCCAAGTCCAATTTGGTCGCCGACGTAAAGCGTGAAGTCCACGAAGTGAGGTCCGACACGGGGAATGACGTCTGGCTGTTTGAGATCCAACATGAAATAATCATCTACTTCGAGAATTCGTCGTTTCTGCAACAATGACGTCGCTGTTGCGTGATCTTCTCTCTCAACCAAATGCTCCAAGGTCGAGAGCTTCGTCCGCTTGACTGGAGACTCTTGGAACCGCAGAAGGTGGTCTGCCACGCCTTCATCGGATGATACGTATAAGGCGTCGTGGAGATCATCTTGTGTATGGGCATCTGCTGCCTGCATGCAGTCTGGTATCGCCGTTGGGTCATGATGGCCCAGACGCACTTCGTGCTGTACGTCGCCATCGTCGTACTCAGCAACATCAGTACGTGCGACTTCCGCCGGACTATACAACGATCAATTAGCGTTACGTCCCACACAATCCGAGAGAAAACATACGCTGCAACACTCGTAGTAGCCGTTTGCATATGCAACGAGGGAAAGAGATGGGTGCAGAGTATGAAGAGGGAATATGGCAGTGGTAGCTGATGCGTCGGGTTGCAGACAAGGTGTCAGCGCGTGAACGCCTCTGTTATATAGTTTCAGCCGGACAGCCACTTCTCCATCACTGCCGTCGCTTCGGAGAATGTGAGATATTCTGACACTCAATGCTCATTGGCTAGATGCCCGCGTGAGAAAGAAACCAAGCCTTCATAGCCGGGCCAGTCAGTCATTGACCAACTGTATGAAATAACTTGAAATTCCTACCTAGGTTCCCAAGACCGCAGGAATGACATCGGGTCGAATGAGCTTGGTGGATGCTACCTCCGCATCCTTGATTGCACTTTGCACAGGATCTGGACCGGAGTCGGGCCCCAACACCACACAAGGGCCTGGAAGAGGTATTCGAGAGCCCTCCGGGACGTTCCCGCATTCGCAAGTATGCCATCGCTAAGTAACAAAGCGTCTTCAGATAGCTTCACACTCTGGCTCGTCCAGACGAGCCCGACCTACATCGTGAACAAGGTAAGAATACCGTTGTCGAACGAACGGAAGCCTGGAGAATGTGCCTACAGGACACAGAGAACGCCAGGCCACCAAGAGGACCAGGCTCACCGTGACCTCGTATTCCGATCGACACCGTTTCACTGATGAACACGCGCAAGCCGGCCTTTTCTTGCGCTGGTGAGTCCTCGTCCAGGTTTGTCGTTTCGGAATAGTTCAGCGCCAATCCCTCGACGCGCAATCGCTCCAGAGTGCTGAGCGGATGGCGAACTTGGCATCGGTCGCAACACCTGTGTCTACACTCGGCTGGATTTCAATCGGAGGTGTCTGCAGATCCAAATCGTCCCTTCAAGTGTGGGCTGGCAAAAAGTAGAGATAATGTTGCGGCGCTGGCCGATTAATATGTAACGCAGCAACTTACCGTCCATCAGCGTAATGCGATCCCAGCTTTACATTGTATGCCTTCTTTCCAGGGATCTGGGACCCCTCAGAACTGCCCTTTGCTTCGACGTTGGTTTGCGCAACACTGGCCGTGGACGCTGAGATCAACAAAGGGCTCAAGTGTCTCAAGAGTAAGATGATCGACCTTACCGCAGGCAACGATGCCGTGCAAGACATCGACTGAATAATCGTGTTCACTCGGTGCGTTCTACTCTTTCAGCTTTGGCTAGATGAATCTATAAAAGCCTTATGATGATGTATAAAGAGTACATCATTAGGTTTATGCACGTACCGCGTGGTAAGTCACTCGATCAAAACCTTCATAAAACTTGGAGCGGGGATCGAAGACTAAAGGAACAATCGATATACGCGAAAACTACTAGGGGATCGTTAACGGTTTCGATCTCGTGGCCATTATTGGGTGAAGAAACCAACATCGATGATCACGTGACAAACCGAAGCTCCTCCGAAAGTCGAGATGACCTTCTCTACCCTCGCCAGAACCGTTGCAAAAGTCGCACTTCTTTAGCCTTTCGGGAACCTCTGACATGATGGGTGTGAACGATGCAAGGCGAGTGTTGGTTGGATCGTTTATTGTATCAGTCGACGATACCCAAACATTCGACAGTTATGACACACGCACCCCGGACGATGATGCCCCTTTGCAGGAAACAACAGAGAGCGAGCCTTGGATGAGGTGAGCACCTATTCTGCACCTTTGTGCGCATGCCGTGATGAACCTGGTCCATAGATGCGGCAGGCGTGCCACGAGGCAAGTTTATTGTCTATCTCCCGTTGATTTAACCAGTTAGGCATCACGTCTTGACGCTAGGCATCCTCGTGTTTCACCTCAGACTTCTACCGGGCCTCGTGTCAACGCTATACCCCCCCTTCCAACACGGCCTCCCTAATACAAGACTTTGCATGCGTTCATGGAAAATGAGGCTAACCATCTGAATGGTTTCGGGGACATGCGCTTGCTTGCAGCTAACGAAGTCCTGAATGCAACCTTGTAAGGCCCACTCGGGCTCGCGAAAACTTTGGGTTCGTTCTACAACATCAATCTGCCCCCTTGCCCGCTAACCGATGCCTCACTCCAATTCAGTTCCCACGCTGGAGAGCGGCGAGCAAGCGGAACGATGCTCTCGTTCGGTATATTCGTGCGGTTGTGAGTTTTCTGAACGATACTAGAGGTCATCCGATGCGACTTGATTCTGTGACCTTCGTTCAAACCAAGCAGTAAAGCGTCAGCCTCTCCCGTCGCCTTTGACATTGCCCATGGCCTATCCACACGCCAGCGGACGTGCTCGTCTGCCTCGCTTGACCGCATGCAGCTCTCTCAGCCCGCGACGCACGCACCCATACAGCGCATGTACATTTGTAGTGCCATGGAAGACTCCTGCGCGTCCCATGGCCGACCGAGGTCAAGAACGCACGTGGGGATCACATACGGAGACGTCCTTGAAACCGTCAGGGCGTTGCTGTCGAACATATTACCGATGGATCAGCCTCGTCGACGCTGGTGAACCAAATGTCAATGTCAACTCTAAATTCAAAATCCATTGTGACTCGGATCCTAGCCTTGTGAATCCGTCGAGGGCGCGGCATGATGTGTATCGTGGACTGCAAGGAGTCGACCGCATGATGGTTTTGAGCGCGCCGTCTGCAACTACAATAGGTCTCCATTATTTCTGTACATATGGAACATGAGCCGTCACTTCGCCGTGGCTCACTGTTCCCACTAGCCGTTGTTTACTCCATCCAGCCTGCTCTGACTCGGGTCTCCACCCCACGCAACCGCTCTTCATTGACGGTCCACGAAGTGTACCGCTACCACGTTCTCCGTCACCAGAAGATTTCGATTTGTTCCTCTCGCCAGAGGAAATTACGGACCCTGAATTGGCCAAGTTCTTCAACCTGCGGAAGAGGTCCATTGTACCGCCCAGCGTTTGGAAGCGCTCTGCTCACATGGGCTAAAGGCTGGAAAATTCGCAAGTGGGGATGAAAGCGAAGCAAAGAAGTTAGGGCGCTCATCCAACTCGAGTTGGGCGACAGGGAAGAGATGTCTCCCCAGAACAGTGCCCCGAATGTGACTTGCAAAACTATGCACGTCATTAGGGCCTTATTGGTAGCGTGTCACAAATTGTGGCGCAGACGGTGTTTCGCAGGAACAAGCCGTCCGTCCTAAATTCACTGCACTTGGCGGCAAGATGAAGCCACGGCTGCTTCACGCTACGTACGTTTGTCCTGGCAGGCGAGGCGAACCCGCCTTGTTCGAAGGAAATTCTGGCCTCCACGACGCCCTCAGATTCTCCAAGATGTCACGTCGGGTAATGAGATAAAGTGCAAGGGATAGAAGTATAATAAACGACCAGCCCTCTGTAATCACAAAGCCAGCTACTAATATATGTTGTAAAGGTCTCCTTCTGAATCCGATAGCCCAAGGTCCACAACCTCAATATCTTCATATCGTTGCAGTTCCGAGAAATCCTCATCACTTTCCCCATACCCGCCCGTGTCTTCTTCATCCTCCCATTGAGGCTGCGACTGAAGTTCAACTGACCACAACTCTGCCTGAAATGATGTTTTGATCACTGAAGTCGCAGCTGAGATTTGTTCATTCTCAGCAGATTGAGACAACGCGACAGATGGTCCATCCTGTTTGGGATCAGAAGACAGCGCCTGCCTATATTCAACACTATTTAATACCAAGTGGATGAGCCAATGTTATGATATGAAGGGAACACCCGCCTTTGATAGTTGCACTCCTCATATGCAGGATCTCCACAAAGGTCACCCCCCTCGATCTCTTGCAGTCCTCGCACCTCTGCACGTTCTCCGGTTGGCTCTCTATCCAACACTTGTGTTGCATCTGTTGAATGACGTGCTCTCTTTGCCTGTGTCCATGGGGTGTCATGTGGACTGCGTGCATCGGGAGGAACACGTCGGCGTTTTGCGCGCCGTGGTTCTATGATGACAGCATCACGTTCTTCCTCGTGACGCGTGAAACAATCATTCACTGCTTGATCTTGTGGCCCCAGGGCTGGCGCCGGGTGACCCTGTCGTTCCTGTGGCTGCATACCTTCCCGTGGTTGCTCCTCCTTAGGCTCCTCTACCAGCTGTCGCCGTGCTTTCCGATGGTCATGACGTCGCGGATCATGTCCCAAATGATGGCCTGTGTTCTCGAGTCGTTGAACATAACGGTCAATGCGTGGATCCATGATATCCGCGTGTATCTTGTAATGCTCTCGCCACGAATGCCACGTATGTCGGCGTGCCCACGCCCAGGATGCATCTTCTGTCTGACCCTAAAGCCATGTGAGCTATGGCAACAAATACAGCTCTGCCACGTACCAATCGCTCGAGGTCCTTGTATGCGTTGTTCCCCATCCGTCCATCATGCCTTGGACATCGTGTCGCGAGATAGAACGCGAGATGATCTCTGTCCTGTTCTGTAAATGAAACGCGTCTAGGAAATGTTGTCAGCCATAATTGAACTGGATGCACAACACGCACGGTTTTGCGTTACGACCCGGTGCACGACCTGGCATCCCCTGTTTCACAGGGCCGACATGTTCATACGTTCCCGAGCGAATACACGCCTGGACGAACCCGCGTGGCTCGACGTATATAGAGAGCCTGTAGAGCTCCGTTGAGGAGTAGTACCGTCGGCGCAGAAACGCAACGTCTTCCTGCTCGTCGACGAGGAGGACGTTGGCAATGCGTTCTTCGACGACAATCTGGCCGCCGTGTCGCTGCATCATGTGAACGGACTATCGGGTGAATACGAATGCGCATTAGACTAACCTCGACGTCGCGCGTAATCTGACCGCGTCCTTGCCTCACACTTTGGTGAAAGCAGAATTTGATAGCCGCGCCGTCCTTGACAAAGAGGTCGACATCGTCATCCATGGTCAAAAGGAAGAAAGATGGGCGGAGACTGAAATCACCTTGCTCATCACGAAGAAATGTTCAGTCCAAATAATTATAATCTCTCGTGGGACGCTGGCTGACTGCGAGAAATTCGCCAGAGAGCCTGTCAACATGCGAATTTCTCGCGATCACCAGTGGACATTACGTGACAAGAAAGATTATACTCACAATCCTGATGGATGAACCCCCGATCTTCTCGAGTACATTGTCGTTTTTCCGAGGCAACCGTAAGATGCATGGAAAAACCGATCTCGTCGTGAACGATGGGGTAACGTTTCCATGTACGACACGCACATTATATATAGCCAACACCGGTGGAGAATCAAAACGGTGAGCAGTGGCGCTTGCTGCAAGCTGACAAATTCTCGATCTACGTGCTGCTAACACAATGTGGCAAAAAAAAACTCACGGGAGCTTGTTATGCATATGGTGGCTACCTGGAATGTCCGATCTCGTTGGACAATAAAAAAGCTAACACTAACTTTAAGGTTCATTTGATACGCGCAGAACGCACGCTATGGAGTACCGTTCAATGGCCAACACAGTGCTGAGGAGAAAACTGGGTCATCATTTCGAGTGCCAGTATAGGCGCATCACATACATTTTGCACTAAACCGGAAAAGGGGATTAACCCCGTAACTTATGGAAGGCCCAAAAAGTCAAGGAGCATCGTGCTCACTTGACACACGAAGAGCTACGAAGGGTGCCACTCGTTGTACTGAGTGTGGATATTTGTTGATGCAGGACCTCGAGCACTTTATCTCAAGAATCCTATCGCGGCAAGAAGGGTATGTAGTTTACCCAATGCTACTGATCGCACTACCATTACATACAGTCCTGGTGAATGCACTATTGCGCAGATAAGTACCATAAATGGTCATCACGCATCAAACTCATGCTTCACCAAGTGTCGCCC
This sequence comes from Phylloporus gajari, assembly GCA_038090615.1. Classification (NCBI taxonomy): domain Eukaryota; kingdom Fungi; phylum Basidiomycota; class Agaricomycetes; order Boletales; family Boletaceae; genus Phylloporus; species Phylloporus gajari. The sequence continues at coordinate 13,674 of JBBPMY010000445.1, forward strand.
ACCGGTATGCATGGCTTCCATTCAAGCCCAGAGTCCTTCGCTTGGTTTTTTTTTATGTGAGTCAGTTATGAACAAGACTGTTGAGCTAACCCTCTATAGTGGATACTATATTCACGCTGCTCCCGGGTTGACAAGGTCTCACAGGACTGGGACAAGTTGTTATACTGAGAAGGTTATAATCCCACAGTTTTAATTCTCTGGTGATAAGAATGAGGTGAACAGAAGAAAGTGGGTAACAACAACATCACTTGCCACCTCCACCTCCTCACAATATCACCTTTTCTATGTCAATATATGAGCTGAGCTTACGGTTATGGATGTGCATATCAGGCTAATCCTCCAAACAGCTAGCTTCGTAGATCGGAACATGTTCATGCGGTTCCGCGGTGGTGAGACTAGCCATATGATCACACGGGAGTGGAACGAGCTGCTGCAAGTGGGGGGACGCAATCCTCCCGATGAATTTTCGGATGAAAGCGATGAAGAATGTGAGACGAACATGGCAGAGCAGGACCCCCAGACGAGTCAGAACAAGGAAGTGGTGGATGAATATGTCAGTGACAGCGTGTGGCAAGAAGGAGAGGACGAGGACTAAGCGGCTGTTGAAGGCGCTAGAATCATCGGCGATGGCATTGATGGCGTAGTGGTGGACGACGGCGAGGACCTTGATGAGGCGATATGGGACGTTGTCAGTTGAAGGATGTAAATATGTGAGACATGTCATACCTGAGACGAACATTTCATGTATTGGCAGAATGACGGCTATATGCTACTCCTCACGACAAGAGAATAGCAGCGTGTGCTGATTTGACGTCTTGACCATCAGACCATGTATCTGGAGCGCAGCGTTCGCTGACAGTGACACCTGCTGACATCAGCGACGCGTCGCGTGAGATATTCTGTCACGTGATGTCCAAGACATGTCAGAAAACACGCCCTAAACTACAGAGTACCTCAAAGACTCGCTCATAGCAGCCATTTAGTTCTTCCTCGTCTTCCTCGTCCTTCCGAGCCGCAGAGTACACTCTTATTCGCGTTGTCTGCTGGAGCATTCACCGCGTAGTATTACTTCGATGCACGTTCAGCAATACACCGATGCGTCTTTACGCCCGTCCTGCGATACACGTTCAATGCCGAAACAGGACGCAAGTTGGCGCTCAAAGTGCTACAAAGTGGATTGGCACTTCGCGATCCTGTAAAAGATGATACGATACTACGATCAGAGGTGATGCCTGTTTTCGGATGCTGCAACGTTTCGCACGTTGAATTTGGGTTTGCTACAGGTCTTTGGCGAGGAAATTAGCAATCCGGTCGGTTTAGCAGCCGCTTTGACAAGAATGGCGAAGCAATAGACGGTAAAAGGCATCATTCCATTATTTTTTCTAACAGACTGACGGACATGGGTGACAGGCCTCTTTAACTTTGGTTTCAGCTGGGTTGAAATTGGAAGTGTGACACCCAAACCACAGGTACCAGCTACCCTGGCACCGTTCCTGCCCCCGTCGAGTCAACCTTTTTCTTTGACAGCCTGGTAACCTCAAACCACGTGTATTCCACTTCGTTTCTGATTTTGCTCTCATCAACCGGTACGGATTCCCTTCATAAAGAGTTACTGTGGTAATACCGATACCCAAGTTTCATGAGGCCGATGTAAATACGACTGCCGTTCTGCGCCCTGTGTCGGTTCTAGCTATCAACCTTGGGAAAAACAAGACATCCGCCGTGGATTCTACTGATGATTTCGTCACGGGCGTGGAGACGTTTGGCCCCTTTGCCGACATGCTGGTAGTCAACGCATCAAGGACTTCGGTGGGTAGAATGGAGTTGCATCTTTGGCTTGATCTAACTCCCGCCATCTCAGGGGACTCCAAAACTGGGAGCTGTTGGAAATTTTGCTTGTGGATATTGCAAAAGCCTGCGATGAGCTTGAGCCTTCCCCAACAATGTTTCGTCGACCACGTTTGCTCAAGATTGCCCCAGACCTCGAAGGAACCCAGATCATTGAATGGCGGAAGTCATTAGGAATAGCGCCATCGACGGTGTGATTGTCAGCAACACGACAGTCACGCGACCGTCTTCCTTAACCGACGGTGAGCACGTCGTTTAGTCATGCGTGTCCAATCGTTTAACCAAGCTTTGTCATACAGTCAGCAAGTCGGAGATGGGTGGTCTTTTGGGGAAGCCTTTGAAGCCATATTCATTGCAGGCGTTGAAAACGCTTCGCGCCCATCTGCCATCATCTATTCCGCTCATCGGGCGTGGTGGAATCTCGTCTGGCGCAGATGCACTCGAGTATGTGCGTGCTGGGGCCTCGCTAGTCCAAGTCTACACCGGATTTGGATACGACGGCGTAGGCACGTGTCGTCACATACTTCAGTCAAAATCTATCGCACAAGTGGTTCCCCCGACATGTACAAAACATCGTGTAAGTGGTCCCAACCGAACTTCGGCCGACATATACGTACAGGTGGGTC
>JBBPMY010000446.1:0-16144 GCA_038090615.1 Phylloporus gajari
CACCTCACCATTCACAGCTAGCTAAACACAACAGGATAGAAAAGTATACATGGATTTCATGCTTTTTACTGTCTTAAATCTCAGGCTTGCACAGGTACATAGGTGTGTGTAGGATGTTGCCCAACCAATGATGTATATCCAACCCATCCACACCAGTGAGTTCATTCCGATGCTTCCGACACATGTCGGCTTCTTGCATAGGTGAGTACAGTACAACCTGTCGTAGTGGTTGTGTACTGACTCATTACAACGCGTTCTGTAGGTCTCTGGGAAATTTCTAGCAGGACGACCCTTCAAGATGTCAAAAAGCACTGTTGAAAGCATCCAAATGGGTCAGTGCAGGGTCAGAATGGCAAGTGGTACTGTATGCACCAGATATTGCACCGAACATCAAAACGCACAGCAATGGTGACAAGACACATGCTGAAGCTCATCCCATTGGCATTTACGCGATTACTCCACTCCCCCTCATGCCCAGCATCCACGCCGTCATTGCATCGTTGTGGCAACTTTTTGGGCGATTTAGGAAGTACTGGTGAGTATAGGGATGACTCTGGTACGTTGTTGTTTGGTGGTGGTGTTGCTGACTTTATTAGTCGCCGATGTCAACCGCTCGTTACGTGCATCTTGGGCACGCTCTCCCTCATTCTTGATGTTTGAAGGTTCACACTCGATGTCTTCATCACCGTTGTGGCTCACTGCCTTGAAATCCTCAACCTCACCGCTTCGACCTATTCCACATTCACACCTTCTGCTGCGTCAGGCGGCTCTGGCGGTGCGTCTGGGTGATAATTGTCACCCGGTGTGCCTTCAGCATCGTTCGACATATGCACTGGATCTTTGACCTCAACATCCGTCGTCGTCAGCATTAGAGTGTCCAGATGCACTGCGTGCTGTGCGTGGTTGTGTGATGTGCTGCATGCACTTGTGTTGGCGATGCATACACCATCTTCATCAGCGCTGCCTGTCAATTGTGTTGCATTGTCCTTCCTCCCCCTCGAGTGGTGCACTGAGGCAGTTCATGGTTTGCCTTGGGATACACGGGCACCTATGCAGTGGTAGCATGCGGCATACGCATGTGTGGGAGGGCGGAGTGGGCCACCAGGTGGGACAGACACAGCTAAGGAGGGCAGTGGCTCAAATGAGTGATGCCGACAGAGGCAAATGCTATTGAAAGTGGGAATGAAGCAATGGCATGAGCAATAAGGTGAGACCCAACAATCTAGTAAGACAAAACAAACCGGGGATAGTGAGATGGGGATGAAGGCAAAGCATACGTATTCACCGCAAATATCAATCTTAGGTACGTCCCATTCAATATCAGAAAGTGAAAAGTCATGATCGAGGTCCTCGAATTGGTTGGATGAAATGATAAGACCGTGGTTCGTGAGTGGAGCTCGAGTGATGGTATGCGACTCATCGTGTATAAAGTCTCGTGAACCAGTAGTAGAGTCTAATTGGTCCAAGTGAATGTGAGAGTAGGTGTGGCTGACGCCGAGGCCCCAATGATACCTCATCAACATATCGCGATCCACAAACCTTCGCAGAGCAGGGAGTTAGTAAGGAAATATATTGCATTCAAAAATGCACTGACCAGTTGATATAGTAATATTTCCAGTCATGTGCACGGGATGAGTCAGAGCCATCAGGATGTAACCTCCCTTTTGCAAAGGCAGGGATGAGGTGACATCCTCTTAGTATCTCTCCTGGGTCAATAAAGTCAAAAGTGTCCTCATCATCCGCTGGAACTAAGCGCAAGGCATTGAGCGCAATACTGTCATGCTGGGGATCAGAGGGTACATATTCATACCATTGAATATGCAAGAAGTCTAGACAACGTGGGTTGTAGTCCTTAAGTCCAGGGCCGATGTATTGGACGTTTGTGTGATATATACCCATAACCCGAGCGTAGCAGAAGCGGTGGGCCGCAACTCTTGAGTCCTGTGTACATTCACCCGCCAACATCATTAGATCACGGTGGTTACTGGTGGGGTTAAGGGTATCCTGGTTGCGGCGGATGTCATATGTCATATAGTTTATGCAAAGAATGTTATGCCCGTAAATGCGACCACCTTTGAACACCACTTGGTCAATGGTGGCCTCTGATGAACTGTAGGTACTGTCCACGCCTGGTTTTATGTGGTCTTCAGGGGCGCAAACATGTATGGCTCTGATGCGGGGGAGGAGGTGGTGCTTTAATCTTGGGATAAAGTCCTATTAAGTTGTTCAACCATGACGAGCTCTGTATTCAAATCTAATGGCACCTTTATGGTTGGATTGTCTGAGTTCTCGCGTACGAAATGTTCAATATCAATTGGTTTGTGTTGTGATTTCCCGATATTGTAGCATTCGCTGGGAACAATTGAAACATATTCTTGCGAGCCATGAGCAGTGCTGGAACTATGGAGACGCTCTATCCTTGCCTGTTGTCGCTCGATTTGAGTCAATTGACGGACAAAATCTTTTTTACTGGTGCGTGTATATCTTCTTTTCCCGACCTGGTGCTCTCTCTCGCCCTGAGCCAAAAGTCAGAACATATTTGACCTGCTTGGATGGGCAGTGCTCACCGGCTGTGTCGAGTATGAATCCGTTGTTCCATACGCTCTGATGGAAGATGTGTAGTCACTGAGCGCATGAAGCTTGTAAGTGTTGAGGTTGAACATTTTTGATCTACACGCTGGCATAACAGTAGCGTCCATGTGACCGGGTTGAGAACGTGTGCGTGCCATCCGGCATTGATGTGCCTCAGCTTCTCGTTTAAGCTTGTTTGTACGGAATGCAGAACACGTATCAGCTGCAAAAGAGTGCATGGCATCACTGAGGGCCAGGGTGACATTATCCATCACTCGGAGAGTTTCGTCTGTATACATTTGCAATTTGGTGAGCCCATGCCAATGACACAGTAGAGACAGAAGCTTCAAAACCTTGTTGTTGTGAGGACTCGGGAATAAACCTTCAAAGACGGGAAGTGCACACTATGGAAGTCAATTCAGTCAAAACCCTGAGCGCAGTAGGTTGCATACCTGCAGGAGATCTTCAAAATCACGGGCGGCCAGTCTTTTCATCTCCAATGCATTCTTTGAGAAGCGTCAGATTGTGTCTCTACCAAATGTAGGGACCTGCCAATACCTGAAGGAGTTACACTGATTAATGGGGATAGACAGCATCAATACAGAAAGAAAAAAGAAACTCGCCTTCGATCGAGTTCTCATAATTTGTTCCCCTTCAGACTGTCGAGCATGCGTAAAAGATGCGTGAAAACAGCTTTCCAGACCCCGAGCTCGAACTCATGCAGAAGATCGACTACAAGTAGGGTAAAAACATTGAGGCCAAATGCAAGAAGTCTGACTGAAAAGGCATTCTAGTCACCAAGTAAACATAAGTGCATAATACTTGACTCGACTGACACTTACGACAATAGGCGTGAGGGACTCATCTTTAAGAAGTTCTTGAACATGAGGAGAGTTGACGGCGTAATTGCTCTCATAAATTAAGCTCCGGGCAAGCAGGATTTTCCCCCATCGATTATCATCGTCAATCTGAGCTAGCATCTGTCGCCGAGACATGTCCTGCTTATCGCCTACCTCGGGAATATTTGACATAGGAGTCATGCACTGCGGACAGGGGCATGTTCCGAGGTTCCGGATAGATGCAATCAAGACCCTGTTTGGATAAATCATATTTTTTTAAATGGACGGATGTAGATGCAGCGCACATACTTTTCTGGATAGTTGGCGGAATATGTGAATATCCAAGGATAGAAACGTTGTTTGATTCCATTGCAACACGTGATAACGATCCCATGTTGATAGGCTTTCATGAACTCTTCGTCAAGGAGGATCTTCAGTTGCTCGTGAAAGAGCTCTTGTTGGCAATGCTTGTGAAGCGCTTCGCTCACGGCCTTATCGCCCAGATGTTCAGCCAAGAAATCTTTGAACTCATCCGGTAACTGGTCAATGATACAGTGGATAAGGACATAACTGCATTAACCAAGCACTCACGACCTGAAAATATGCGGCATGGGAGCAGAGATTGTTGCTGGGCTGACATTGTCGGTACTTCGACTTGTTGCCAAAAAATACATAGAATGGCCATAGCTTGATGTCACCAAATGTCGTTAGCTGGGTGGAGTCAGACCAAAACATGAGCACTACGACTACACGCAGCAAGTTGCAGTTGGGTTCCAGGGGCATGTCTTGAAGTGCTTGATGCACCTCAAGAAAGGTGGTAGACGTGTACAATTCGCCATGAATCTTGATATCATGGTCTCGATGAGGAGGATGCCATTGAAGCTCGTATGGTTCAAAGTGGAATTGTGACGCGTGAGTGGGATTCGTGATCTTTTCTCTGATGACAGAGACAAGGGAGCAGTGATAAAAGCCCTCAATTGTATAGTCCTTGACTCCTGGACTCTTTGATCGACTATGAAATGGTACTGGAATCGTAACGGAGGAGCATTTCCATCCATCATCTCCATTCAACCACTCAGGGACTTCGCCGTCAAATTCATTATAGCCAAGTTGCCTATCAATGCTGTCTCATGCAGTCTGTGATATGTCCAAAGATGCAAAGGCCGGATCACCAATGATGTCGATTAGTTGCTTAAAGCTCTCCCTCGACTTTTGGACTCCTTGGTTCCAGTACCAACTCCTGAGGCGCAGCAAACTTTCATTAGGATAGGGGAAATACAGGTCTTTGGGGGCTTCGTTCATGGGCTGTGTACCCGAGGCATCTGACTTAGCGCATGGTGTATGCATGTCTTCAATCGAATATGGATCTTCTGGGTCGTGACGAGGGGGCAAGTCGGTATTGTAGACACGGAACAGCCCAAACTTATTCATGTGCGTCTTAAATAGCTTTCGGGCCGAAGCATACAGGGACCTCACAAGTCACTCAGTGGAGCTCGACAAGTTGGACTGGTCGCTTGAGCCCGGTGCCAAAGGAGTTTGTGCATCAGAGAATACTTCAGGAGGGGGTAGGGGTGGCAACCGCTCCGGAAGCGTATCTTGAAAATGCGATAGCACTTTGTGATTGGGGCGTCGCACTGTTTGCTGTGTTGATGATGACTGGCCCGGATCATCTGGTGATCGTTGCTGAGGGACAGCTGTCTGAAGAAGAGAAAGTGAATGAGAATGGACGAGAATGAAGTATGTGTCCTTACTTACTCAATGTAAAATGTGCAAGGATGGCTGCTCAGAGCGTTCTGAGGGACTTGGAGCAGTGGAGGAAGCTAAGCCCTTGAACGAGGCCAAACCCTGACCAGAGTTGGTAGTTCCTGAGCTAAGTCGAGCTCTTTTTGCATAGTAGATTTCCTTCACCCTGGCAAGAGCACCAGAAAGTTGCTTCTTGCCTTCGCAACATCCTTTCTCATGGTGAGTAAAAGTGCTTGGGTCACTGAAAGTACGACTGCACATGCACGTTTGTGAGAAAACCTCAGTGGTGGCCATCTCTGACTACGCGCACACTGCAAGTGCAAAATGGAAGAGGTATATACTTAGGTATTAGGATCCGAATGACGGAAAGCTCTAAGTGTCACGTGGTGTAACAACATGCATTTTAAAAAATGAAAAGGATCTAGTAGACAGACAGACAAGTTGTATGTGGCATATTCACATACATAGTCTCCTGAACGATAAATTGGAGATACAAAGTGGAATAATACACTTCACAATATGCCGTGGAGGTATCAGGATCACAGACAATAAGGAGACCAGGAATCCACCATCGAAAGATGCTCACCCTACTGACACTGTAGGCCTCAGTACTGAATACTTCATACAAGGAGAGACCCACTGGGATGAGCAGGTAAGGAAGGGAGGAGCTCACCAGGCACCCTGCGCGAGAAACAAAAGTCGCGCATCCTGATGCGACTGGTGGCAGTAATGTACTGCCCCCTCATAGTATTTACCTCATCGACACTGACGAGGACGTGCGATTCAGAAATTTTCTGAACCTCTGTCTCCCCAAGCATTTGATGTAAAGCGCCCTCCCAATCCTCGCACTTTTGCTCCGCGTCAGCTAGCATCACGAGAAGTGTCATCTTCTGTGACAGTGCTTCACTGAATTTCTTCTTTAGAAAATCGGGAGGAGGGAGTGAAACAGCGGAACAATGCTGATAATGCGAAACCATTTATTAGATATTCCAACAATATTTGCGGAAAAATCCCACCAAAAGGTTGATTGCATCGTCCACAGTTTTGCGGTGGTCGGTGTTGCCCACGTTCTTGGCGCTCCCACTAGACCTGAAGTCAGCCCCCAGAGGGGTATTCTTTAGTCGAGTGGCAAGTAACGCAGACAATCCCCCAGCCGAGGTCGCTGGAGGCGACCACTCGTGGCACGGGGGAGGAGGTAAAGGGGTAGTGTAACATATGAACGTCCCCTCAGTAACACTTGACATCGCGGTAAGGCTGAGCTGTTGACTGTGAGACAAAAGTTCTCTGCACCCTTACTCCGCACCCTGATTCAGATCGTACGTAAGCTCCCCAAAAGCAGTACAATGTAAACAAAACACAACGTAGATAGCAGTATGATCTGAGCGAAATAGAACCGACATACTAATTTTGCAGCAATAAAGTGAACCACTGCAGGAGTGGGGCAATGCGAGACACTTCACCCGGTTGTTCATGGAGAACGTCATCGAAAAAATTATGCACCAGGAGATATTCCGATGCAACGCAGTGGACGTGATCTGCAGTGAGAAGGGGTGAACTTGCGAACGAATAATTCTGTAGAACAAGGGCGCGAACTTCGACAACAATCTATACAACTGAGAACATGCCCAGAGATAAATAAGACAAACTCACCCAAGCGAGTGCAAACGCTACTTTCTGCACGATGTGTATCAGCGCTGGATTTACGAGGTGTATGTCGTCCGGCACAATACGCGTGGTTTCAAGGACCCCGATAAATACGCCCGAGTACGGATTGAAGAGTAACCGGCGCAAAATATGAACGGTGGTCTGGTTGGAGAACCACGTTATCAGTTGAGGATCCTCGAAACTGTGCAAGAACCTGTATGCATATCGCCGATCGAAGGAGGTTTCACGTTGAATAGCCGTTTGAAGCTCGTGTGAGAGGAGCGTCGGAGACCATGGGATTCGTGAGAACACTGAGTCCCTTGAGATTTGCGGATCCCAAGAACCTGAACGGAGTAGAAAATTTACGGAATGCCAAACATGAGTTAGATAGTAGAACGAAACGCCTTGTAGCTGATAGCGAATCAAATGGGACATAATCAAGGATATACAGCGTACATACCCCGCGGACGACAACTCGGTAGTACAGGATGTCGGCGTCAGTGATTGTATCGATAGCGGGAACTGCAGTCAGAACATGATCATTGATTGATTGATCAACAGGTCAACTGACATTACGTACCTTCTATGCTGCGAGCACGATGAGCTCTCATAGTCGCGTTGAGAGCATCCGTGACCTTTTCGGTGGTAAAGGACAACGAGGTGTTGACGAGGGCTTGGAGGGGATATCTGTTGATGAGGATATTGTGCATGAGCTCGAGAGTCGTCTGGCGAGCTAGTAGCGACCAGGCCTGTGCTTTGGCAAATAGAACGCAGTCGAAAAAAGCTTAAAAATATATAGTATCGAAGAGAAAAAAAAAAGATTGGGAGCTCACCCGGAAGATCCGCTAGAGAGACTGGCGGAAGCCCTTCCTCACCCAAGTCCGCGATGACTGATGCGGAAGTGTAACTCGCTGGTGGGGAATCGATCAGTGTGTCACTCAAGGTCGATTTGAGCTCCGCGGTAATGTCGAACGTGAAGTCAACATCAGTGTCTTCAGGAAGAGATGTCATCGCAAGTAGGTCGGAAGTAGTCACTGTCAGTGCTCGACCACCTGCTTGCACCTGATGATCGTGTTGAAGAGTGACCGTGTCACGCATAGCACTGCCACGCAATGTACTTCCTCACCACCCGCTGCAATATTGATAGTGATTGCGACAACGCCACGACGGTCGTGACCACAGTGCAACCACGCTCTCTTTCCCTCGTACTACCCATCCGTGCCCACTGCCCCCACCCGTGCCCTCATCTAACCACTATGATGACGTGGTTCACGATGACGCCGTAAAGTCCGCGATAGATCCTTTATCTTTAAAGTCACTTTCGTACACTTCGCGGCTTTCCACTTTAGCACTTACAACTGTTTTGAGCTCGACCAACCAGAATAAAAACAAATGCATGTTCCGATACTAGTATAGAACAGACAGTAGTAACAGATACATACGAGGGGAGGAGGCAAGTAGGCGAGAGGCATTGTCATCGTGTCATGCACGTCATTGCATCGTTGTCACGACGAGAGGAGGCAGGTGGGCAGAAAGGCGCCACATCAACGAGACGTCGTGTTGTTGTCGCGACGAGGGGGAGGCAGGTAGGCGAGAAGGCGTCGAGGGCATTACATCGACGATTTCGTCGTTGCGGTGAGAAGGGGCAGGTGGGTAAGAGGAAGGCGACGGCAACACGTCGTTGTGTTGCCATCGTGTTGCATGCATCATTGCGTAGCAGATGGGCGAGAGGGCACCGCGTCGACGACATGGCGTCGTCACAATGATGGGAGGTGGGCGAGAGGGTAGCGTCGACAACAACAGGCCGTCGTGTCCCACGTGTCATTGCCTAGTCGTTACGACGGGGAGAGGAGGCAGGTAGGCGAGAGGGTGGTGACAACGCCGTGTTGACACGTCGCTGTCATCATTGCCACGAGGGGAGGGCGCCGTATTGACGACACGTCGCCGCGCTGTCATCGCGATGAGGGGGAGGCAGGTAGGGGAGAGGAAGGTGACGGGGCCGCGTTGACAACGACACGTCGTCCATCAACCCACGCATCTCTGTCCAATTTCAGTTAGTAGATACTGACACGAATAGCGTACCAGTAAGGACGGGGTCAACAAGTATACACCATGGGTTGAAGGCGAACGGATGAGGCACTGACAAGTGGACATGTGGTTGAAGCTATGGGCGAACGGGCGAGGGTGACGTTGGGGTAATAATATACAAGTAAATGCAATGGGCTAAGGATGGCATCGTTGTTGGTGGGTGACGTGGGGGCGGATGAAAAGCGCACGCACCAGTTCGTTGCAAGTGAGCACCGGCGGGGTTGGGGTGACTGCATTAGGTGAATGGGCGGCGAATGAGCTGGGCAAGTGGGCCGAGTTGTACCAATGAGAGACCGGGCCCAGGGCTTGAGGCTTTGAGGAGCGAGTTAGGTTGCACGAGCGAATGGTTTGTGGCTGAGGCGGTGACAGCTAGGACTTCGCAAATTTTGAGCTGAGATGCTGACTAATATGACGTTCCCAGTTCAAACGTCTCACGCTTGGGCCTCTGCGCAAATTTCCACAACTGTAACCGCATCTATTCGTTTGGCCAGTCTCAGGCAATGACGACGTGTTGTCGATGACCCAACGCGGCCATTAACGACACGACGACAATGAGATACATACTAGTACCCCGTTCTCAAGACTTCACTGGCATCACCTCCATCGCTCCCACCTTTTGCCCAGTCATCTCCCGAGTCTGTCCGCCTGACGACAACGATAATGACGACAACGACAATGCAATAACCGCAATAGCGCGGTTGTCGCTTCGTCGTCGACATCATCGCCTTGATCACTCTCCCCCGTCTCCTTTACCTGTGTGAATCCGCACCTTCGCCCATCTCATCTCGCCTTCCCATTTTCCCGCACAAGACAATGATGCTGTGATACCGCAACGAGCGTGGTTGTTACATACTTCATCGTCATTGCACATTTATACGTCGAGGAGCTGTCACTGTATGGTATTGCTGAAACTTTGCTAGCATCAGCACTTCATACGCTTTGACGGTTTTAGCTAACGGAATTACTTGACAGGTTGTCAATGTGCCTGACAGTCATTTCAAGTGAATTGCACAGGGTTTGCTGACGGCCCGCCTCGACGTGGCCGTTTACCTTGGCGAGTCCATTTGTGTACTCATGCGTGACTGACTTGTAGTCGTCGTAGTCACCACAAACATTCTGAGTCGACCGGGCTGGGGTATGCCTCGTGTGGCTAAGGTACATGCCCCGTATTGTATTCGTAGCGCTTGTGGACATCGATTCACGCGTTCTTCAGCTGCCGTCCTTGTAACGACTCGTTTCAACTTGTTGCCTGCGGATTTTTGCGCCATCTACTACTGGTACTAGTTTCCATCATATATGACGCTATTCACATTTCAATGTTTTAGCCCTTTCAAACACCTCTGCCGCATTACAACTCGATCCGGTCGCCCTTAGCCCTCCTGGACCTGGATCTCAACGTCGTGCGGTGTGACCGTCTCACCACTCGGGTCGCGTTGCTTGTCTGGAGCCTCTAGTACACACTTCTCCAATTATTCTGAAAATTTCTTGGTATATTCGGTTCGTACACTTCGACCCGTCGTTGGAACCATCTGCTAACCCGTCTTGGTGTGCTCTGCAGCTCATTTGGACGGTTTCTATTGTCGTTGTCGAGCCTCTCCACTGCAAAATTCAGCTGTTACGACCAAGTTCCCCAACTCCTACTGGGCAGCCATTGTCCCGCGTACTGTCACAGGGCACAATAATTTGACGGAAAACCTCAACAACAACACTGCCTCTTTGAAACTTGAGCGCGCCTTTTCAACGTTCGTCGTTCCAACTTGCAGTATCACGTACTCTGGATCAACTTGGATGATTGCGGTATTCAACTTTTCGGGTAAAACCTGGTATAGTCACATCACAAAAAAGTCATTCATGACAAATACTGCAATGTCTTCCAAACTACACCACTTAATACTGGACATTGGGTTGCTGATGACTCATTGGGTGTGAACTATGCAGCTAGTGCCAGTGACTATACACGTTTAAACAAAAATGAGCCGCTGTTACCTAGTTACGAGGACAGCATATGTGACATGTTCGTTTCTACGAGTGCGAGTCCCACAAGACAGTGCGTAAGACATCGCATTCACCTCCTCACTCCTCGCCGTCGTCTGGCAATGTTGTCAACACCCTCAATTGCCGCCTCGTGTTCCCCTGGTGGGTTCCAACCACGTCATTGCCATTTTGTCTCAATTTGTCCTCCAAGCTCCACGTTTGCCTCACTCGGGTTGCGTCCTTGCATTTGTAACAAACAGCAGTTCTTGAACATTAGGGATCGCTGTGACGCGTGACAAACTTAGTCGTAGCGCGTGACTTCATCTCACTCCCGAGTCCACCCGTTCGCTCACCTCGCCAGTAGCTCTTGCTTTCACCGGCCATGCTGCATCTCGGTTTGTCCTCTCACACGACTCGCTCGTGAGCTATCTCATCTCGCCTCGCCCTGGCGGGCATGTCCATATGGTATGACAACCTGTCGATGTCGATGATTGATTGATCTGTGAGTATACACCATCGCAGTATCAATGTCACTGGGATGTGACACACGCTGACCATACTCTAGGATCATCATACCCTTCCCACAGGTCATCGGGATGATGGGCGCCCCACTTGGCTCCTTTGCTCGCATTGTATGCGCTGCCTCTTCGGTTCAAGTCGATCTTAGGGCCATCAGGGGATTAGTTAATACTCGTCTCAATTGGTAGACTTAAAAGCGGGCAAAAAGGTATGTGTATACGTCTATAAAATTGTTTCGTTGCAGATGTTTACGAATTCAGATGTGCCATCTGGTACAATGTCCCACACCCGTCAGAAGATCGGTTCATTGTCCCATTGGACAACGACAACACCACTCAAGAGTTCCAGCCTCATGCTCGCAGAGTTCGGCACATCGTCTCTCTCCTCAGAGCAGTACTACGAACTCCGTATGCGCATCAGCTCATACCACACTTCTGATGCCTTTACATCTGCAGACATGGCTGTGTTTGTCGCAGACTACCTCTACGGCGCACACTTGGTCGCCTCGTAGATCTCTCCGAGCTTGTTTAATATGTCGTAAATATTGTCCTCCGTTTCTACTCCCTGATCGCTGCTGAATCCATGTACGTATCCATTCCCGATACTCCAGAGAGAAATCACGAAGGACATGATAGAATTGAGCAGGGACGTACTCGTATTTTCTTCGTCACTACCTCTCAGGGACCACCTTCATATCGGCGTAGATCTAGGTATGCGCTCCCTCCCTTCATCCGCCCATGGTCCACATGGAAATCTTTCAGACTTGTCGAGATAATCAAGCTCTGGATCCATATCCTGTACCATGTCTGCTCACGCGAAATAGAGTGCCGCGACTTCCGCATCCTCGTCGGCACAAATCTTGTCCATCTCACCCAGCTCGATGGCGTCAACCTCGACATGTGCCGTCATTCTCAAGCAAGCTGTCAACCGTAAAGAAGTGATTGCTCAGGAGTATCTCATGGAGGTTGCCATCCAGGCAAGTCCCATCTTTTTTGTCACGCGTCGTGCTCATTCGTCTAGGTCTTTATCGATGAGTTTCATGTGCGTTCCCTTGGTCCGTTTTTATCGGCTACGGCGCAATTGGCTTCCAAAGTCAATGTCAAGCTCGTCGTCGTCGCCCTCATCGACAGATTGGCAACGTATGTCTGTATGCAGCACGCGAAGCCAAGAATGAGGATCCAGAAGAGACAGAAGAACAGGAAGATGCTACGGCCGGGTGGTCAGTGGGAAAGGTCCAAAAAATATCGACTCGACCTTGAGCGGGCTGGTCAACGGGACGAAAGAGAAAAACGCGGCCAGCTCTGAAAAAGATTCGCGGCATGCCAGAAGGCATCCGACTGTTTGACGTATTTCCAAACGAGTTATTCGACTCATCAAGGTGTGTGGGCACGGAGCCCATGGAAAGATCTGACCCGCCTGTAGGATTGACCAGACTTGCCTGTATAAGATATCACGGTGTTCTTGGTCTCGCTAACCGAACACTCGTATCCCGACTGTTACAACTCACCTTGATCTGTGGGCGGGCTACCCTTCGTTTTCTCCCTATTGTTCTCATCGCGTTGTTCTTTTTCTTCTATTGGATGTATATTCTCACATAACGGACAGCATTTCTCTCCTCGATGACCTAGATACTCTGACTCATCCCTCGTCATCGCATCTATCCTCCATAGCCTCATACGTTTCATCTTCATCTTGATACTGCGGAATCATCGCTTACTGCAGATTCCTGTTCTTACTGCGGACTGCGTTTTGCTGTACTGATGGTTACCCAAGGAGTTCTCCTTCCGCTCTTCTTGTCTCACCTCAAGGGTATATAAAGCCATCAGTAGCGTACTTGTATTCCTTAAGCTAGATCTCCTCAATCATACCTGATTTGTGGACCTCGTCACTTCAGTTTGTCTGACTTGACTTCTCGCTTCACTTGAACCCTCGAACTCGCTGTTCTTTGAGGCTACGACTTGGACCTACCCGGTACAAGCGTAACACCGACGGACTCGAATGCGCAGGCACCCGGCTTTGTGCACGACAGGATCAAAGACGCCCGCAGGCATCTACGTTTGTGTATCAGTAGACACTCACATGTCTCATAACCCCCGACCTATCTTCTCCATTCTTGGTGGCAAGTGAAAGTATACGATCAACGCATGGCTCTCAGGCATGGAGTTTCGAAAATCAAGTGCGAACTTTCTCACCGACAATATTTTTTTCTGACCGTATTAATGACTAGGTGCATCTACAGAGCAAGCGCATCATTTCACGCATGGCGTGAGCCGGATTCAACGCTTCTGTTAGCCACGCGAAGGTACTCTTATTTCTTAGTTGACCAGCCCATTTCGAGACAAAAGATTTACTCGGGCGTTTTCATCATGTGCATTAAATCACCAACCTCCCACTTGGATCCCTACATAGCATATCCCACTCCTCGCAACTCGTGCATACTCTGCTTACGACTACCGGTGATGCTTCCACGGCGTCGGTCTGGACCCCAATGTCTCGTGTTATCTTCGGTTGTGGGGGTGGAGTACTTTTCCCGTGCGCTTGTTCAGAGCTCTGAAGTTGGCGACGCTTCGTTGGACGCCCAGTTTCCTCTCCTGAATGGTGGTTTGGGGTCACAGAAATGTAAGTGTAAGCCAGCACACCTACCATTTCGGAAGAGAATGACAATCTCACAGGGATTGATGGGCAGCTTTTTGATGTAGATGTGGACTTCGTTGTCCGACAGGACTGTGAGTCAATTTAGTCAACTGGTAAGTGATGAGGAGTATCTCTCACCGTCTTCATAGGTACGCTTCTGATGCATTGGTGGGGACTAATGTGTAGAACTGTCACGTCGGAGTCACGGCCAGCCCTAACTCAGCGAGCCATATCTACTAAGCGAGCACTGGGGGTATTTAAGGACCGTCGAATCTCATGCTCATCAGTCTCATCTCTCTGACTCCTACTCCTCTCTTCTCATATGTCTAGCTTCACAAGAACTGCTTCGGACGATGATGATGCGTCCATGGGACAGAAGCGTCCACGGTCGAATGCCCTGCAGGCGGTGCCCAGGAAGTGGCCGTATGTCTCGTCATTTTGGTGGATCTGAGGCTGACTTCCTGCATTGCAGAAGTGTTCAAGACCCGTTGGTGCACCATGGACGCCACTTCGGGTGTGCCATCCACACATTTTGCAGTGTCCATACTTTACTGACTAATGGCATCATCATGCTTGGCGAGCTGGCTGAGAGAGAGCTCTTGTCCTTTGACGAGTCGTGAGTGGTCCCCATTATCTTGCGGTCGGCGCCCTCCATTAAGGTCACCCCAGAGAAAGGAATGAATTTGTCGTCTTTTTGGAGGTGTTAAAGCTGGTGCCGTCGCTAGAAGAGCGTCTCATGAACTCTTCCGAAGACGACGTGATGGAAATCGCTGAATTGGTGAGTCAGCGTAAGGAGAAAATGATGTACTTTGACATTTGATAGATCCAGAAAGGCGCCAATGGCGCCAGGACTGACGACACAAAGGGAATGAAGGGGGCGATTATCGACTGGATTACACCAAAGGGTCAAACGCTGAGCCCTCACATTCCGCGTAATGCAAAGGCCTGTCGAGGGTTCCATCATGAATGTACGGGGGCGCTTCTCTGTCCCATGGGCCTTGACTGGGCGAATGCAGAGTGCGAATCTTCTTAAATCCCATTGACTAACTCGCTAACACAATGCGGGCCAGAGTGAAGGAGAAGTTGCGGGATGGACAGCTCCAAGTCGCAGGCGACCAATGGCCAATTTTTCTCTACGCGAATTATGCCTATGATTTGCAAGATCCTTGGAATGGTTTATTATGCGGTGGGATTTTGGTTTCGGTGCGTTCTTTTTTTTGTAGAGCTGTTAATCAAACCAGTCCTTGCAGGCCTTCAAACATATTTTCACGTCCCCGAGTTCTGTGGACATTGATGAGCCGAGGGCGACACGCTCATGTAATGCGCGCATCCATGGAATGAACTCGGTCACGAAGGCCTCGATTGCTTATGTTGCTATGCAAGTAAGCTTCCGTCGTTTTATTGTCTTGTATTTCCCTTACAGTCAGTGACAGGCCCGTTTCGCGTTGATGTCAGCTCAGGTGTTCTCATGCAGCGATCTTGCAACGGACTCGGAACACTTCTATAACAGTATCCTCGAACTTCTCAATGACCCTGAGGAGAAAGATGAAGTTAAGGATCTTTTGTTGTGGTGGGACCGGTGAGTCATCCAATTAATATTACGAATGCTCGTGCTAATGATTCGGATAGGCAAATTTTTCCGGCTAGCAATGAAAGGGCGCGCGTACCTTCTAAAGATAGTACATTGGTGAGAATCCGTGAGAGGCGGGCCGAGATCAAGCGTATTGCTACTGCTACTACACCTACTGTGAATGATTCCTCTGTTGCCACCTAGCCTGTTCCTGTGTTATTATCATGGTTAATAGAATTAATGCAATGGATCTACCCACCTCTACTGTCTTTTTGTCTATAATGTTTATTTTTGAGAATGCTGGCAAAAAGGTTGGAGATCTGATTATCTGATGCCAGATGATCTGGCTATGTCAAGTGGACACAAATGATCCTAGATCCAATGAATGTACTGATGATAAAACCTTGCTGTTTGATGGGAGGGTGATCTACTCATATCAATTAGATACAACTGATTTCAGTTCAAATGAGGACATTAATGATAAAATCTGGCTGTCTCATATAGAATGATCTGTGCTGTGTCAAGCAGATATGGAAATGATTTTGGATCAAATAGAGACATT
>JBBPMY010000447.1:0-16117 GCA_038090615.1 Phylloporus gajari
TGATATCATAATCCTCATAGTCACTAGCACCTCCTTCCTCAAAGTCTCTATGAGCAACACCACCAGCACTAAAATTAAATGTCAAATGTCAACAAGAAAGAAATGTGACAAAGAAATAACATATAGTCCAGTCCATGTGATCTTGCAACACATTTGTTTAAATATGTGCTCATGTACATCATGCTCCTCAATCTGAGCAATAAGTTCATTGAACTTTTTCCACTTGGGATAATAATTGTCACAGCTGAAAAAAGGGAACTTCACATTGCTGTTGAACAAATATTCATCAAGGATGCATTGTATCTGAAAGCAATGTCAGACACACAGTCTTGCAACAATGTGACTTACCATGGTGACCACCAGTGTTAGGGCATACTTGGGGAACTGTGTTGCAAACTCAGGACAAATATTCCCAATATGGTTTTCATGGCCATAAAAGAATATGTGGCTAAGTTCTTGAACAGCTGTGTGCCCAAAGTTTTTGGTGTGACCCTACATGAAGAGTCAATGATAGTGATCTGGTTTAATACAATCATACCTTTGAATCTTTACCACTGTGTGCAAATGATGCTCTCTTGATTAAATCTTGTGTGGTCTTCTTTATGTGTTGACATGTCTAAATCTTTGAAAGACAATTACCTGACAGAGGGGGTATGTCATAGTGTGCCTGGACTAAATTCACTGCAGCCTTCTTGAGTTCACCCTACCATGACACAAGGTCTTCAAACAGCTGTCAAAGTCAGTACAGTTCATGGTATTTAGCAAGAACATACCAACTCACACATCTTTTCCTTGTGTCTAGGATTGTAACCTCTCTTGACAGTGTAGTTCAGGTGTCTCCATGCCTGTAAGGTCATTATGATAGTGTCCAATATAAAGCCTTGCACCACTGATTTCCTCTGTGACCAAGGGTTATGAATGGCAGCATATGTACATGTTTCACCTTTGCACTCTTCAAGGAAGTCTGTCCACTTGGGTGGATAAAATCCAAGTTGGGTTGCATCCATGCAGGGTTCATGCTTTGCATTCTTTAAGTAACACTTTTCTTTAAGGGGCTGTACACTGTTGTTGCTTTCTTCACCATCATTCATGGCTAGATTCACTTCCCTCAGTACTTGTTGTTACAGACATTGTAGCCTAGCAGGGGATGGAGGTTGAGTGCAATGGTTTGTGGAATAATGGTCTTCAAGAACATTCATGTTCTACAGGTATTTTAGCAACATCAACATTGCACAAATAAAACTTTGCCTTGTTTACCTGCTTCTTGTTGTCTTCATGCTCATCATCTTCATGCTTGTTATCTTCACACTTATCATCTTCACACTTGTCATCTTCACACTCATTGTCTTCATGCTTGTTGTCTTTGTGCTTGTCATCCTTACCTTCCTTAGGTTTGTCCATTTCAGTCTATGTTTGAGTGAGTATCTGTGCATGATGGCTACCTAACACTCACACTGCTGATAAAACCTAGCTCTGCATCTTCATCCTCCTCATGGTCAGACCTGGGTACACCACCATTGCCAGCCTCTTCTGGGCTGCTTGAAGCCACCTTACTCAACTCATATCCTCTAGAAACCAGTCCATTGTTTTCCTTGTCTTCCTGGTCATCAGGGAGACAATGTTGCTGGAGTCATGCAGGTTGTTTACATCTTGAATGCATCTCTTGGTTGCTCCAATATGTGAAATGCCAGAGACTCTCACATCTTGCAATGCCTGCTGCTTCTGTTCCATGTTGATGATATTCAAGCCTCTGGCCAGTGAAAGGCCAGTGAAAGAAGACAGTGCAGTATCATCTGGCTATGATATGTTAGAACTCACCAACTTGAACCCAAACCTGTCATTCAATTTGATTGTCTTTCATGCTGGGGCTGGTTGAGAATTGCTGTTGTTGGACTATTGTTGTTGATTATCATTTATGCAAGTGACCTTAAGCCCAAGAATTGAAGCTGAGAATAGGCTTACTATATTCATAGAGTTTAAAAGTCTGGTCCAGTCCAGTTTTTGACCTTTTTAATGAGTCAACCAGACCAAGACTGGTCTTCAATGTCCATACAGGGCAACTAGACTGATAACTAATAAAAACTGATTACAATTGGTCTTTTAGGCAACTGGTTGCAACTGGTTTTATATATGAATCCTATCCTATACATGTGTAAATAATGTTCATTTAGTGTCTATACATCATATTCTGTTGTTAAATATGCTAATTTGCAATGATAACACATAGAGATCGCTCAAAAACCATCTAAATACCTTAAAAAATAGTAAAAGTAGTCAAAAAATCATAGAAAATTAGAGGGACATTGCCTAATTAGGTAGTGTGGCTGTACACCAGTTTCAACTAGTTGGCAACTGTAGTCTTTCATCCAAGAAATCAGGCAACCAGCAATTGTAGTCCAGTTGCCAACCAGTCCAGTCTGGTCCAGTTGCCAGTCTCTTGATCAGCCCACAACTGGACTTTTAAACATTATGTATTTATCCATGTCTGACTTTTGTAGACTGCTAGGTGCACCTCATGTCAAACAGATGGTTCATGCCCTCCAGACTATTGGAAACAAGTGAGAACCATTCAATATGAAACATATTGTTTACTCTTTTTGATGATCTTTGGTTGTCTTGGGCCATTGCATGTTGAGGAGGTTGACAGTCTCCCTGAGCCTATCAACAGAGTTTGAGGGTTGAAGGTTGATGTTGTAGGGCAGACACTTACCTGATTTGTCCACTTCTGGCTCTCAGGTGCCATTGGGTTATATTCTTCATCAGCATTGATAAATGCATCCCATTTCTTCCTATGGCTAGATGAGACAGTGTCACCAACCTTCTTAAGCTGTTCAGTCACACTACTACTGCCCTTGCCAGCTCTCAAACTTTGGCAAACAGAACTCAAATCTGCTACCCTCTGCTTCTTTAAAGGTGCAGAAGTGTCCCCTTTGGTCAAATGCCATTTATGAGTATTATTGGACATGAGAAATGAGTTGGTATGGTAAATACAAAGAACATGTACAGAAGTAATGAAAATTTAAGGATTCACCAGCCAATTAAGCAAATATAAGTGAATAAGCAAGGGCAATCACTTGCACTTAGGAGGTTTGTGTACTTGTCTTTGATTTGTTGTAAAGTGTGAAAACAAGTTCTTTGTCCCAATATTTGTTGAGCCAAAATTGTTCTGTTAGCATATGACTGTTGGGAGATGACAAGTGCACATTTGTGATCTTTCTAAAACATGGGACTAAATTTGTGAGTGAGCAAAGTTAGTCAAGGGGAATGACATCCCCAAAGTACTCCCTATTTGTTCTCTTCACTCATCAGAGAGTGTGTATCAATGTTATGGGATCACACTGACTATTGCCTTGCAGAACTAGATCAAATTGACAGATATACATGAGAAATTTTTTGAACCACCATGGCTTCTATCCATGAGGTTGCACAGGGTGGAATATAAGTCTGATCTCTCCTACACAGTGGCCTACCTGAAAAAAGATGAATGGACAAACTCAGAATTCAAATGACTGATATAGACTTACCTGAAAGTCCCAAGAATGACCAGGTCTTCAAGGCATTGACATTGAAGATTACTGCATCAAAATAACCATGCTTTCACAAAATGGATGGTGGGAAAGCGCCAACAGTTTAAGCTGGATCTAAGTCACTGATAGAATAGAACAGAGTTTGCTGGAGGTGTACTGAGTGCCAGATGGTGAGATGCATGAAGGGGAGATGGCAATCA
This sequence comes from Phylloporus gajari, assembly GCA_038090615.1. NCBI lineage: Eukaryota > Fungi > Basidiomycota > Agaricomycetes > Boletales > Boletaceae > Phylloporus > Phylloporus gajari. Next base: position 3,728 of record JBBPMY010000447.1, read on the forward strand.
CAAGGAGACAAACATGGCCCAGCAACCATATATGGTTACTCAGACAGTTCTTGCTGGATATAATCCCAAGTGAAGCATAGAGATCTGAGATCTGAAATTCAATGGCAATATGATTGATGGTCTTGTAATTTGTCTTTGGATCTCTAGCAATGTTGATCACAGTGTGACCACCAAGAAAAGTATGTGATGGAAAGTGAACAGAGGTGGGAGTCAACTCCAGCAAGCAATTGGCTTTGGAAAGTAATTGGTTGGAGAGTGTTTTGGCTGACCTAGCTTTACAATTGACTGAAATGGCTGGGCATCACCATTGGTATGAGTGTTGTCATGGTTGTCATCCTCATCACTTGCTATGTTCCACAATTCCTGAAAGAGGTTGCAAGTTTGAATCTTGAACACTTCTCAAGGTGATTGAGGTACCTGCAAATCTGAGGGTCAATATCAATGTTGTTACTTCACCAAGCTGGGTTCTTGATCATGATGATATGAGCATGTTCTGTGACATCAGCAGTCCACTGAGCCAGTACACCAGAGTCATGGATCAAAGATATAACATTTTGGATCAACTTGAGCTTGAGTATGTGCTAGTTTATGATCACCTTCTTCTTTCCTCTTCATCCCCCTGTGTTGATTATATGTACTTTGTTGTCATGAAAGATGTGCAAGAATGACAACAATATGTTGCAGTCATTGTCATCAAGTTCCAGAGCCTGCACAAGGTAGCAGAAGTCTAGGAGTGTGTGCATCACCATGACTATGTCTTGAGGTGCTGAACCAGCTATTACCACAATAAATGATCTCTGAATGTCTCACTGTATTCTCCCTGTCACTTTCTTCAGATGGGAGATCCTTGTTTTGAAGTGGTGATATCCAAAAGATGGCTGGAGTACAGAAAAACAGAAATCTAGCTTTTCTGCCCCCATGATGTTGATAGCCCACTGAATGACATGATCCCAAATCATTTTGTGTCATTCATGTAATGGCTCTAGGGTCAAAAACCTTGGGGGTTCAGCCATATACCAATTATGAAAGAATGGTAATACAACACCATTTAAATAGAACTTTTATACAGTGGTAAGATATTGTTGAAGATGGTTTGGATTGACCTTGATCTGTCAAATTCATTTCAGGGTATAGGACTTTGTACATAGGGGATGCTGATACAAATCACCAAACTGCTTATACATTGCAGTGGTAATTGATGAGGTCTTTCTGGCTACTCCAGAAAGTACACCTCCCTCTGGTGTATCAAAAATGTATGAAGCAAGTGGGGTAAAACAAAACCATAAATTTCTGAGGATATCATTCATCATAATTTCAAAACAGGCAGCATCCTTCAAGGGTTACAGAATGATATCAAGTGATTCATGAAAGATTTAATCAGCTAGGAGACCATGAATGTGGCTATCTTGTGGATAAATTTTGGGATCAGAAGCAGTGCTGTAAGCAAAAAGACCTCAGATGACAACTTGAGACAGATGGACATGTGTATATTTGCAAGGCTGAGTAGGAGCAGGTGGGCACATTGATCACCAATAAGAGCTGATATGTTGGTTTTGTCAAATGAAAGAATCATACCAAGAAGGGTGGTGCCAGCAGGTATTTTACTCTGGTAACATAATCAATATCAACACTGAAAAAAGTGCAAAACCATACCTGCATCTCCCATGTAACATTACCTGTCATCCATTCACTATATACACAGATGAGATATTGAGCAGTTCAGTAGACATGGCAGGGAATGAGGTTGAGTTTGTTGTGGAATAAAGGATGGCTAAACAGCACTTCCAAGCACTTAATCAGGTCATGGTAAAAGAGTCTTACTGATGACTTCATCAGTACATTGGGCAAAAGAACTCTACACTGCCATTTGGGCCCACTTGGAAGGAGTTCTGTGAGGCCATGCAATTGATGGGCTGTCTAGAATGAGAGGGGTAGTGTCTTTATCTGAAGACATCATCTGTGATGCTTAATATAAAAAACCAGTACTTACCAGCTTGAGAGTCAAAAGACTATCGATAGCAGCCATGCTGAGTCCAGAGCAGATCAACCAAAGCCTAACCTCCTAATCTGTACAAGATGCAAATGAGTAATATAAGTTAGAACAACACTCTTGTGAAAATCAATCTCAATCAAAGCACTTGAGGAAGGTGTTCAGTTGACATGAAAATATCACAGCTGCACCTGGAAATTCTTCAACACTCCCTTGGTATGGGTCCCTTGACTGATCCACGTCAATCTCTTCCTCTAACCCAAGGTTTTCCCCAGCATGCAGACTCCAGCCTCCATTTCCTTATGCTATTGATTTGGGCAGTGGTGTGTTTTCAATATTCCCCTGGGAGTTAGTTCCTTCATTAAGAAATTCACCAATTTGAACCAAGTTATCCACCCAGCTGTGGCAGCAAGAAGCTGGCTAGTTCATGTGTTGCAAAATGGCACTATCAGAAGGAAGGTTCTTATGACAATTAGGGCAATAAGGCATATGGTGATGCTGTACAGTAGGACAGTAGCATATGTTACCATACAATGGTGTGTGAACATTGAAGTATTGAATGTTTGTTCATCTTACAGTCACCATGCCAGAGTCTAGTACATTTTTCATACCTGTCTCTTTCTCATTTCCAAGAAACTTAGAAAGTCCTACTCTACATGACTTTTAGATGCTGAGATATATATCTCCAAGGCAGGCTCACTTGAAGAATAGGAAGAACCCCTGGAATCAGTCAGTCACAGTTTATCAAATTCATATTTTGCTAAAAGTATGCAGTCTACAGAGTATATGACTGAGTCTAATGCCACCTATCTTCACTTGGAAGTAGCTCATGCCAGATGATTTGTCTTGTGAGCTCAGATGTGTCTGGCTTCATGTGAACTCTCAGAGTATGCATGTCACATGTGTCTTAACCACCTGAAGGTTCACTATTTCAGAAAGGCACTTTGAGCTGCAAATACAGATATTGGTGCATAGTGTGATACTATTCTCTAATCTGGACAACCTCTTCATTTGTGTAATTTTCCTAGACATACATCTTACTGCCATTATACTATCAGTGATTCTTTCTTTTGTTCAAGTCATGTATTTGCTGACTACAGACCAGGTCAACAGAGAAGTTGTGATGTAAATGACAATGAATATTTTGTGGATCTTTGATAAAAATTGTCATATGTAACTTTTGATGTTCTCTGTGACATTTTTATGATGCTAATTTTTATACCTCACATGGACATATTTTCCAAGTGTAGACACATACATGACATACTTAGCTTTCTGCAATACTGGAACTTATGCAAATATGTGAATATCCTCCTGATCACATGTTTGTCAAAGTGCTATGACACTGGGTTTCAAGGTTTTATCTTACCTCTACTCCCACTGTTGTCTTGTAGACCACATCATGAAACTTCACCATTCAAGTTCCTCAATTATCTCTAGCTAAGCATCATGTCTGCTCATGCTACTCTACAAACAAGTTTGGATATCAAACATTCACAACCTTGGTTGTTAGCTAACTTATCACTGTCCTTTCAAAGGGTAAAATCCCAGTTTCAAGTCCCCTTATCATCATAATGGCAGTCAAAAGTCAAAGAATATCACTAATCAACCCAAGCCTTTGAACAAGAGCTGGGAAACCAAGGGTAGTGATGGGAAAATCTTGCATGATACCCACAATGTGCAAGATAACCCAAATGACTGCTTACTTAACAACTACACTGTAGCTGAAGTGCTTTGGTTAGTAGCAGATGCTCTACTTAACATAGCACACATCAGTCATTCAGTTTCACATGTGGGCTACTGACTTTGTTGTATTTAGACCATCAATAGTTTTTCTCATGACAATTATGCCAATATTTTAGAAGTGCTTTCAGAGAAGTACCCCCAATTGCTGGTGAAGTATGCCAACTGAAGGTTGTTAAAAGTAGGTATCACTAATGACAATGATATTGAACAGATTGATTTACATCTACAATGAAAACACACTCTTAATCATAGCCCCCTCCAGTCTACATAAAAGCCTCCTCTCCAACCTGTCCTATGCATTTATCAACTTTGCAAACACAATTGATCATGATCAGGATATCTTCAAGATACTCATCTACTTGAACAAGCATCTTTACTATGATGACTCACATCAACAAGACAGTGAAAACAATCAGATTATTGCTATACCTGATTTTCAAGTGAACTTTGAAGACACCCCCACTGTCAGCAAACCTTGCAGGATCCAGAAATGGGTTGGTGAGGTCACATTCACCAGCTCCACTTCTAAAACATACAGGCACCTTTAGGACATCATTGCTACAAATCCTACTGTTGACCTTGCCTTTCTATTTTACATTCAAGAATCCCCCAAGTGGCAGTCTCCCAGCCCAGATGACCCTCTTGGCAAATGACTGTGCATAGAACCTGTTATAAAATATGACAATTTCAATCCTGTTGTCCAAGAAGGCAGCATAGGAGTTGTTTGGAAGGATATCACCTAGATATCTGTTGCACAGGTGTCAGTAGAGGTATACACATTCAACAAGGCAAGTGTTTGGCCAGAGCAAGTCTGTTTTTTGTTCCTGTGATGTCTTCTAATCCATAATAGCTACTTTACTCTTCCCTTTTCACTGAAAATGTCAACCAACTCTTAAGCAATGCATTGGATGCACTAAGAGCCTTGCTTCTTGCCTTGATGGAATCAGGCAATGGAGAGGCTAAGTACATTGAGCAAGTCTGGACATCAACAGCTACCTTGATAGTGCCCTGGCATAGTCTCCTCCACTCATTGAAAAATGCTGTTGTACAGACCACATACAAGTACTATGTTCAGTGGCACAACTCATCAGGAAAGCACAAGGCTGCTCTAGTTTCTCAAGTGACTACTTCCAGCAAGCAGACAAAGAAGTAACTATTGGACCATGCTATCTTGTTAGGGGATCTAAATACTCATACTTTCATTGTACCTTTCTGTATTCTTCCATTTTTGTAATCTTCTTTTTGCTATGGTGACTACTATTCATCCACAATTTTTTGTCTCATCTTGCATATCTCATCCATTTTCTCAGCCTTGGATCTTCAAGTGTACTGTTATAGAAATTATCCAAAAGAGTCAGCAAGCAGTCTCAAAACATCAAGACAGACCTTGCTTAGACAACACTTTGGCTGCAATTTGAGCATATGTAGCAAGTGTGGATACAGAGTAGGAGAAATGAGGAAAGCAAAGTGGTAACAAGGGCACAATGGTGGTGAATGACAGTGCAGAGGCTGTGGGTGACAAGGTCACAATGTATCAAGCAAAGACACAAACCCCAATGGATGATGACTTACTGGTCATATTCCTTGACCTGTAAGAGTACCCTAAGCCACCAGACCAGAAGAGTCTCCACACCAAGAGAATAGGGACATACACTGAGAGGGGGAGTGGAGGTATCACGATGATGGCATAATGAGGTCAATCAGCCATCCTCAATAGACAATGATTACTTACTACATATCCTCTGACCTGCAAGGGCAAATCAAGCAACCAGGTCAGAAAATTCCCTGCACTAACAGGATAGGGATGGCAAGATGAGTGTGAGAGAGTTGAGTGGGCATGCTAGTGTGTAGACATGAATGTATGCCTTCTGTTGTCAAGACAGGTGCATTGAACATCATAGAAGGCCACCAACAATGATAGCTAATGAGGTCCCTCAATAAAGGACAACAACTCACTGATCCTATCCTCCAACCTGCAGGGGCAAACCAAGTGACCAAACCAGGTAAGTCCCTACACCAACAGGATAGGAATGTGCAGGGTAAATGCAAGGGGGTAGAGCAAGTGTATGGGCATGAAGGTACATCCTCTATTGTCAAGATTAGAGTATTGGAGCACTGTAGAGAAATGGCCAATTATAATAACTAACAGGGCCAATCAGCCAATTTCAATAGAGGATGACACCTTACTGGTTGTATCCCCCCACTTACAGGGCAAACCAAGAGGCCAGACCAAAATAGTCTCTGCACCAACAGGATAGGGATGTGCAAGCTGAGTACAAGGGAGTAGAGCAGGCATATGGGCATGAAGGTATGTCCTCAGTCATCAAGACAGGGGCATCAGAGTCACCATGGAGCAACAACTGATGACAATAGCTAATGAGGTTGATCAGTCAACCCCAATAGAGCACAATGATTTACCAGTCATATCCCCCCACCTGCAGGACCAGCTCAAGCCACCAGATGTATATCTGCACAGGCAGGACAAGGATACACCCACTGAGAATGAAGAGATGTGGAGTGAGTATGCAAGCCTTGAGGGGATGCACTCTAGTGTTGGATGGACACATCAGGGACACCTTCAACAATATAAACTGGCCAAATGATTATACAACAGGCCAGAACATGTCATCAAAGGGCCAGATGACAGGTAGAGGATTATGTACTAATGATACTCAAAATGGGTGTGCTGCACCAAATGGCAAACTTTTTATGCACTGACAGCCTTGGGATGCAACAAGAACACTCTAAACATGCCAAGGAAGTTGTCAGAAGTGCTGTAGGTGCTGGTAAAGTGGTAGAGTGACCAGAGGGAGAAACATACCATCAGTTGCTACAGATGAGTCATGCAGCTCAAATAGTGCAATGGATGTACAAAGCAATGTTCAAGACACTTAAGAATACACACAAAATCAAGACTGACACCATTGAGTTCAGGAAACTTGTCATGAACATTGAGGGATGCATAGAGTGCTTCCACCTTCATCATCAAGTGATCATGTGTCCATTCTAGACTGCTCAGTACATCCAGCATGTCATCAGATGTGTCCTCTTTCCCTATGACTGTCTTTGTGCTCTGAATGGCCTTTACAGTAGTGTTGATATCAGTTTAAAGTGCTAGGACAGCATCAAGTTCCTTTTTTAAACATACTGGGGCATCTGATAACCATAGTAATAAGTAGCCTACAGAGTCAAAGATAAGCAGACAACGTATGAGCTTGGATGGACAGCTGGGACACCTTTTGAGAAGCCCATTGAGCCCCAAGCTCCTCTGTGGAGACACCACAGTCTTCAATCAAATTTAGTGTTGGTGCTAGGTAAAACTTGTGAGAGTTGCTAAGTCTCAACTCTTACCAAGGAAAAGTGTTCTATTCCTATCAATTTAATTAGGTGCAACCAAAGACATTCCGTACCTTCACTGTCTGATAGGCCAAGGCCAGCAACCATGCATGGGTTGTACATAAGTTGACACACCCACTCATGACCATACACATGCATTGCAGTTGTGGCAAAACAGAGATGTGACATTACCTACTGAGGAAAGATGTTGTGCTAAAACCCTCCACATTGTGCTATGATGGAAAACAAGCAACTCACCATTGAAAGAGATCATTCAATGACACATCTGATGTCATATAGAATGACCATCATAGCCTGGAATGGCAATAGGCTGAATAGGTGGCTAACAAGTGCCAAAACATATTTCTGCTGCTCTTCAGACAAGTCAATGTTTGCAAAAAACAATAAAATGTCATGGTAGCAGATCAATGCCATGAGACCCATGTCATCAAAGCTTTCCATGGAGGCCTTCTGCTTCTTCCTGTTGGTGGCTTTGTATGAAGCTTCACAGGAGTCAATCACATTGTCAGGCACAACTGGCACACAAATCTTGTGTGGCTTCTTCCTTTGCTTCTCAACATGAGTGCTCATCTTGTCAACTTGCTACTTGGTAAGGAAGTAAACTGGATCATAAAATCATGGGCTATCTCTGACAGACCAGCAATGTTGGTGATGGAAATTGCCATCTGTAGTAATGTGGATGTCCCTGCCATCAACAATTGGCCTACCAAATACAGTTCCACCAAAGCACACCAGACACCACTGTATGAGAATTGATGCACAACTTCCAGGGGTAAGTGATTGCTTGCAGTCAGATGCAGAGGCAGAGGCAGGGGACAGATTACATAGTGAAGTCATAGGAGAAGGGCGGTGGGGCATCATGGGCTGCAAACATCAAACAGATGTACAAGAAGTCAAAGTAGGTGTAGTAGGAGAGGCATGGATCTTTGCATCTCTGATGCGATCATGACAGACTTGAAGGACTGCTTCAATTCTCTGGTTGACTTCTACCTGGAGCATATCATACCATTGAATGGCAGATCCTAGGCTATGTCTGAAAGGTTCCTGAATTGACATACCCTGCATTTTGGTTAAGTATTTTGTGTAATGTCATATTTGAGTGCATACATTCATCAGCAAACTCCATTTAGCTGTAGAGATCTCCATAGTATTGTCTAGCTTCTATAGTACTCCAGCTAGGTCCAGGTTGGAGAGCCTGAGCCAGTTGTCATATAGCTATGAATATCTAGTGCTTACTATAGAACATGGATGTGAATAGCATCATCACTCAACTTGACTCAAGTAGGGATTGGTGTACACAGCTGTACAGTGCTGCCTGACTAATGTTTAGCACTGCCACAAATCGGCAACTGACTAGTTCGGGTTCACTTGGGCACTACAAGACACTATGCAAACATGGCAAAAAATGCTATTGGCACACAATACAGGGTGAACACAACTAGGTACACAATACAGTACATTACCAGCAGAAGCATAAAGGCTTAGTCCAGGACAAGTTGAAGGTGGTTGTCCCACTCAACATCTGCATCAACCAGGTGAAGTGCAGCTCTGTGAGTGCAGTAACACCACATTAGTACAGTATCTGTGTCAGGGATACAACATACCATCTTTCTTCTCCCCATTTCTTGAGTTGCCTGTGTAGCTTCCCACCATAGTAAGAATGACAGAGAATCTCATTGAGTATCTTGTATATTGTCAGGAACGTAGATCAGTACCCCTTGCCTGAGAATTGAGGGATTGCCTTTGTGTCACCACACTGTTCTTCATGAATCCGTCGAGTATACAATTAATCTGTGATACAAAATCAGTCTAGGGGGACTTGTAAGGAAATAATAACTGTATACTACAGCACCTGCAAGTGCAATACATGCAATAGGCATTTCTTGATGGAATTGGTCTTGATACTTGTCTGCAATCTGATAACTACCAGTGTAAAAAAATCTGATCACGACTTCCTTGAAAGCGGGATGGGCAAAATTATTCATTTTGCTCTGAAAATCATCATAAGCAGGATCAGCAGAGAGAAATATTGTTCTCAGACACAGTACCTGCTCATCAAACCTGTTTCAAAGAAATAACAAATTGGCAAGTAGTCTGGCAGCTGAGTCCTGCACTCAATGAACCTTCTCTTGCAGCAAAATGTCTTGAGGAGGGATTAGGTCATATGCAACAGGACAAATCACAAAAGTGGTAGTCTTCAAATCTGAATGCCATGTAGACATGTTGCCAAGGAGCTATAACACTTTAAAATGAGTATTATCACAGGAATGAAGATTTCACATGCCATGCACATCATACCAAACTTATTATTGGGCCAGTAGCCTATACAAGTGAATAAGTTGATATTTGATACACACTAATGTGCAACTCACCAGCTTCAAAGGTCATGCCATCCTTATCCCATTCAGAGATTGTGGTAGTAAGAGCATCCATAATTGAAGACTTGAGATCACGGGATTTTGAAGGGAATGGGTTGTTATTGAGCAGGTGAGAGACCCTGCACTCCTGTTTAGCGTCCTTGAGACAGTCCTGCCAAATGGATGGGTAATATCTAAGGTTTTCTGGGGATAGACTGGCAGTCTTATCTTTCTTTGAGTTCCAAGGAGCACAAGTGCATCTAGTCTCTTCTGTGGGAGTGGACCAAGGTGGGATGGAAACAAGAGCTTGAGGATCTGGGGCAGAAGGACAACCATTAACTCGATGGTGATGGTGAAGGACATCAATAGCATCTCTGTACTGAGGATTTAAAGTGAATCTTATGTACCCATCAAAATACATAATGTATGTACCTCAGATTCTCTACTGTTAACTACCTGGTCCTCCACACAATCAAGGTTACACTGGGTACTTTCATCATCCTCATCTTGAGAAAATTGGAATTCATGATTGGGGGAGATCATTTGACTCAAATTCCCTGGAGAAACCTGTAGGGACTAATTCAGAAGATATCCAGGTGATATGCAGAACATACCTGGATGGGTTGTTTGTCTAGAATTCATTGCCCCCCACCCATCTTCAGGTTTGGTTTTAGTTTCATCAGACCTGCCTTGTCTAGATGCCAACTCATTGCCTTTGGAAGAGCTGTCATTTGAATCCTCAGTTGGTTCCATCTGCCTGGCAACCTGGGTCTTGTGACAATCATATGTTGCACGTGAAGGAAGTGAATTGCTGAGGAATGCAGGATTAGTCAATTGATGCTCAAGAGGGTGCAACAACACAGGTGTCCTGCAGGAAGGGAGCAAACTGTGAAGGGAGAATCAATTCAGTAACTCTTGAGACAAAAGTGACATATGAGCTATTTAGGATCTGAGGGTTTGGCTCTGTGGGGACTGGTTGTAATGCAGAAGTTGGAGCATAGAGGTTCAGCTCTGTGCAAACTAGTTGTGTTGCAGGAGTCAAAGAGCTGAAGCCAAACCAGTCCAATTTGGTTGAGCGCTGATGAAAAATGGGATAAGGTGTTGTCTGAAAAAAAAAAATAGTATGTATTGTGTTCTAGTTGAAAAAAGGACACTTTATGAGAGCCAGTCCTATTGGGACCAAATTTAAGGCAGATAGTATGTAAGGAGGAGGGGAGCCCTATGCAGACAACATCAGGTGAAAGAAAGAATTAAACAGAGACTAAGCTCACCTTCTTGCCAACACCATGCCACCCTGACTTAATACTCTTTTCTGAAGGAGCAAGGGGGTTCACAACAGTGTCCTCTGGAAGATTGATTGGCTGGTGAGATCTCACAAGATGATCTTCAAGGAGGGCCCCAACTCTCTCAAGTTGCTGAGTTCTCCTGCCCATTCCTGCATCTACCCTTCCACTTTGGTGGATTTCTTGGACCATAGTGGCAGACTGAGACTTGTCTTGATGCATCACTGTGATGGAGGTGAATGTATGGTTGCCCTTGGTATGTTGAGCCTTTACAAAACGAGAAGTATTGTCACTGTTTGACAAGCACCATTTGCCCTTCTTGCCACTCCTCTTTCTTGGAGAGGGAAGAGAAGTGCTGGCCTGGGAAGACATGGTGTTAGTGGAAAAGGTAAATGTGAGAATGGATGGGAGCTAATGCAATTTGAAGATGCTTTCTGAAGCTAATATATTGGCCTTGCATTCAAGCCTCAAGGTTGATGACACCAACTCCATCATACAGGGATCTGTAGGCCTCAAGGTGAGTGATTCACATTGACTCATTTTCTACTGACACACTGATGCTCACACTGATGACAAGTGACCTTGAAGGCTTGGTGTTCATCATATGGAGATACCTGCAGGCCTCAAAGTAACTGATTGATATTGAATCATTTCTGCTAACACATTAATACTTGCAATAAGTGACCTTGAGGGTGCAGCCTTTGTTATACAAGTAGTTGCAAACCTTGAAGTGATTCATTGAAGTGACTCACATAAGCAATTTCTAATGAGACTCAGGGCAGGCTTGTGTCAGTAATTGATGGTCTCACATGTGATGAGTAACAGGATGGCCAGTACATAGAGCTCTAAGCATATAGTGTTTTTTATACATAATAAAGCATTAGCAAACCATCTCTTTGTCTGGAGGCTCTGGCCAGAGCTGTCCAGAGCTCTAGTTCTTCCAGCTCTCCCAACAAGATACCCAACTGGCTAGCTCTAGACAGCTTGGTTCCAGCTGTGACAGTCTTACCCAGTCTGGCCCCAGAGCCCCCAGAGCCCCTAGAGACTTCCTGCCAACACTGATAATCCTAATCCAAACTAGTCATTTAGTCTAGTAACTAGCTAACACTGATAATCCTAATCTAAACTAGTCAATTAGCTTAATAGCTAGCTAACACTGATAATCCTAACCCAAACTGACCATTTATTTCAGTAGTCCTATGGTTTGCATTAGTACACCAGAATGTAGTAAATCTGTCACATTTTTTACTAATGATGTATACAAATAATATATAGTAAATGTTTATCTGTACTAGGATATCAAAGTGAAGCAATTGGTTCGCATTTTTGACTATAAAGTGTAGTAAACAAAGTCTAATAAAAGTGTAGTGATTGGTTCACACTTTCAACTATAAAAGTGTAGCAAACAAAGCCTAATAGAAGTGTAGTGGGTATTCATTTGTGTAGCTACACCAAAGTATAGTCAAAGTGTATCAAATAGTTCATATTTTTGACTACCAAAGTGTAGTCAGTATTTATTTGTATAGCTATACCAGAGTGTAGTCAAAGTATGCCAAATAGTTCATATTTTTGACTATTCAAGGGTAGCAAACAAAGTCTATTAAAAGTGCTGTTTGTATTTGTTTATATTGTAACATTAGAATGTAGGAAAAGTGTA
>JBBPMY010000448.1:0-16091 GCA_038090615.1 Phylloporus gajari
CAGATACTACTGAACAAGCCCCGGAGACCTGTACAAGAGCTCGTTGGAGAAGGAAAAGCAGAGTTTGTAGATGTTGGAAACGTCACAGGGTTGCCAGATGAAGCAGGACGACCCTGAGGGGATCAGAACACAACGACGTCGGAGTGGGAGACGAAGATGATCATTACACTGGCTGGCTGGTTAGACTGCGTCGTAGGCGATGGCAAGAAGACGCTAGAGAAGCGGGGGGAGAAGCTGCGCTTGCTGAAGGACTAGCCCACTCTGAAAAAACTAGATGGTGTCACATGAACAATTCGACAAAACAATGCAACCAGGCAGACCACAATTTGAAGGACGGCATTGGAGCTGCACTTGTTGACGGACTAGTCGGCTTCAAAGAGCCAGTCAGAGTCTGTGGCGGGCCATTCGAAGAAGTAACGCAACCAAGTACCGGGTCTAAAAGACTATTGCACGTGGACGGCGAATTGCTGGCACTTGACTTGCAGTGTTAGTTAAGGCATCAAGGATGGGCTGCTCAGCGAACCAAAAGACCATTGCAAGATGAGGATGTGGGTGGGGAACTGCTTTTTGTCATTTGAGCAGGGGTTGTCGAGACAAATGCGACATGGTCGTGGAACTACATACTGTAGATGGTGCAGATACTTGCGCATGCCACGTACGGGGGACCGGGACTCCGGGCCGCTACAGCTGGATCCAAACTTGTTAGGCTACCGTGGATGCAAATTTGGCTCGGTCATCCTAGCGATGCTAGTACATCAAGACTTTGATTAAGTACATGGGCTCAAGTATTGTAGGAAGACAACTCGAAGCCACCCTCTAGCCCTCCCTCTCATTGACGAGCTTCGATTCAACACAACGCACTAAAAGGCGTTTATATTCTGCAAAGCGTGGGTGTGCCAAGACCGGACGGTCGCAGCGGCCTATGTCGAAAGTCAGTGTGTCGCTCGACCGCAAGGGTGCACCGTGGTCACCTCAACGTCCAGCACTCCTATATCGAATCCAACATATCTGTAGTGTCCTAGCGGCCGAAACTCGACACGTGTGAACGGTGCGCCAAGGAGGTGAAATCAGAACGGACGTAGCTCGAGTAGGAGATTACGCACCTGATGAGATGGATCCAGGTATTGACATCGCTAGGTTCAGGTGCACAAGTCGCCAAAGAACGTGGATTCGCTGGGTGAGGAGCACAAGCAGCTGCACGTGCGCACCGCCATCGAGGCTAAGACAGGAGATCGAAGAGAGTTAGTGGGCTGTTTCAAAGGGACACAGCGATGGTGAGATGTTGGCAAATATTGTTTGTCGCTGCTTCACCTAGCTTAAATGGTTCAAAGCCAAATCATGCTCCATACTGACATCCACCACCGGCCCGTGCTGCCTATCGATCAATTGGGCTGGCCCGACGTTATTGCTGGCTGTTGTGGCTCTCCACGTTGCAACCGCATTGTCGCTCCTGGGTTCCCTCTCTTCCCAGTCCCCTCACCATCTCGAATTTACCCAGCCCAGCGAGAATCTGAGTTCAGACATGTACGTATTGTTTTCATCATCGCTAACAATCACGATACTCACCGCGTTCAAGGACTAACTTAAGAGTCACCATCAAAGGTTTGTTCAGCGACCAGCTTTCCCGTGGCATGCGAGTCAACTTTTCTCCCAGATATTGAACTTCGCGCTCAAGTGGGGCGTAAACTGCCTCCAAGGCAATTCTACATCCAGTTTTCCGTAGGAGACACTATGCAACAAACGCCCACAGCGAAAGAGAAGAAGAAACTCACTCGTTGGGATCAGCCTCTGTTCTTGTTCGTACTTGTCTTTTCCTCTACGCCAGGCAACTCAGTCTTGTCAGGGATGGGGTCGGTACACGCACCCTGTTCGTAAATGTTTACCGGAAGCATCGGTTTCGGAAGCATGAACTCGTTGGAGCTCTCGCTTACGCGATCGAGGAGATAGCAGGAAAATTGAATGATGGCAGTACGAGCAATCGTTGTAGGGCATATTCTACTGACGCGATCTCTGCAACCAGTATTCGAAGAACGTCTTCGCAAGGATACTTCAGATGCGTCCGACCTTACGACGATGACGATCAAATTTGCGTTTACTGCTTTGCCGCCTGAGGGCGCTGATGCAGATAAACTTCAAGCTACTGCGGCAGTCAACCAAGTGGCGGAAGCGATAAGTACACTCCCTTCTGGTCCGCCGGGGGCTGCAGACTTCCTTGCCTCGGTGGTTAACACTAGCACCACTGTTGCCATAGAAGCACAGGCCTTCGAGACTACTTGGGGCGTCCTTTTGCGGAGGTTGGAGCTGTTTGACAAGATTGCGACTGATGTTGCAGCGGTACCTTGGTCTTTTTCTTCTCGTTTCGTCTGCTTATTGTCTGGCCTGTAGATTCACCCGTATGCGTTGATGGCTTGGTCTATCATATCAGCTGCCAACAAAGTCAGTTTGTTCCCCATAATTCATATTATCGCTGACCGATGACAATGATTCACACAGGTACTCATAAGCCAGAAAAACCGCGACGAGAGCATCATTCGTTTGGCAAGCACAATGAACGACATCTTCGCGTTTGTCGATGACGCCGAGCCATTGAAAAAGATCAAGAAACATGACAAGGCTATTACCCTTTTACTACAACAAGTGACGGAGTGCGGTTACTTCATCGTAGACTATACCAAACCAAACAGCTTCTGTTAGTCATCGCCACCTTTTGGGTTTCGATTGCTGAACGTTACATCTAGGGATTCGCACCGCGAAATACACGATTTCTGATATCGATGCTAAGATCATGGCTTACGAGGACAAGTTGCGTGGCTTGAAAGCAGCATTCTTGGAGGACGCCACACTTCAAACAGAAATTACTGTCATTCGTATGACGGATATAGTAGAAGACATTGGTAGGTGTGAGCCTTGTCCAGTTGTAGTTACGGTACTCATGAATGCGCAACGCAGCAAAATTGATTGACCTGAATGACATGCCGTATGCCAAAGCTCGATATGACCCTCAAAAGGGATGCCTGCCTGGCACTCGAGAGTCTCTCCTTCGGGAGATTTGTGACATTCTCAATGATCCCACCGAAGATGCACCGCGCATATGCCTTCTCACTGGGGTCGCTGGTTCGGGCAAGTCTGCCGTAGCTCATTCAATCGCTCGACTATATGATGGGCAAAAGAGGCTTGCGTCGTCGTATTGCTTCGCAACCAGCGACGTCGTGAGGCGGAATGGGCAAAACTTGTTTAGCACTGTTGCGCGTGATCTCTGCGACCACGATCCACAGTACAAGTCCGCGCTCTGGGGGATTGTTAAAAACAATAAAGCGTTGTGCATGTCGACGTCGCCTCTAGAGCAACTGGAGCGGTTCATTGTCGATCCTAGTAGGAAGCCCGACTCAGTCGGTCCTCAACTGGTGGTGATTATTGACGCTCTGGATGAAAGTGGTGACCGCGCGAATCGTCGAGTGCTCTTGGAGGCGATCTCCAGGCAAATTGCCAATGACGCTCTGCCGACGAACCTTCGTTTCCTCATTACAGCCCGGCCGGAGAGTGACATTCTTGCCAAACTCCCGTCTGGCAGGCATCTAGTTCATAAGCGGATGGGCGACGTTCCTGTGGAAACTGTTGATGGAGATATTGAAAAATTCATCCGCCATTCCCTCGACGAGCATCGCGAGCTTGAATTATCTTGGCCTAACCAAGAGTGGTGCCATCTACTCGTCCGTCACTCGCAGCATCTTTTTCAATGGGCCGCCACTGCTTGCAATTTCATTCAAGTTGTTGGAGAGAATCCCTGTGACCAAGTGGATTTACTTTTACAGAGAAATGACAGTAGCTTGGTCCAGCCTTTAGATGAGCTCTACATCACTATACTACGTCGACTCTTTTCGTCCGACAAGGCTCGCCAATCCTTCCGGGACGTGATGGCCGTCATACTTGCGCTTCACGAACCACTTTCCCTCGTATCACTTTCTTCCCTCTTCGACTCGGATGCACGTCTGGCCGTGGGATACATCATCAAACCAATGGGATCACTACTGGATGGTGCATTAGATGAAGACAGACCTATCCGTCCCCTTCATACCTCATTTCGTGATTTCTTACTTGATGGGGCTCGCAGTTCAAACTTCCATGTCTGCATTTTACCCCATCACTCGCTGTCTCTTGGAAAAGCGTTGTTGGCTTGCATGCGAGATAATCTCCGATTCAACATCTGTGACCTCAAGGACTCCCGACTCTATAATGCTGCTGTTCCCAACTTGCATGATCAGATAAAAATGGCAATATCCCCCCATTTATCATATTCTTGCCAATACTGGATGGACCACCTGCAACATGTTGATTGTACCCCAGACCTGTTAAAAGAAATTACATGCTTCTTCAAGGACTTCTTTCCCTACTGGCTTGAAGTCATCAGTCTCCTGTCTCACACAACCAGAGTACTTCCCATTCTATCTGCTCAAACAGCATGCAGTATCTTGAGTACATGGGCCAAGGTGTGTTGAACCACATTAATACATTAATGAAACTGAAAAAAGGGTGGGAAATTAGGACCAAGAGATTGCCACATTAGCATCAGAAGGATCTAGGTTTATTCAAGTGTTCTCACCTATTCTGCATGAATGTACACCCCATTTGTATTTATCAGCCATGCCTCAAACCCCAACAAACTCTCCATTGTGGAAGCTTTGGATTAACCATCTTCAAAGGCATGCATCCATGCCATCTGGACATCCAGTTAGTTGGCCAGCAGAGGTTCACAATATGCAAGGGCACACAGAACATATCTGCTCTGTTGCCTATTCCCCTGATGGGAAGCACATTGTCTCTGGCTCAAGTGATAAAACCATAAGGGTTTGGGACACAATTACTGGTGAGACTGTGGCAGGTCCATTCCAAGGGCATGCATCTAGTGTCAACTCTGTTGCCTATTCCCCTAATGGGAAGCACATTGTCTCTGGCTCATATAATCACACTATTAGAGTTTGGAATGCAACCACTGGTGAGACTGTGGCAGGTCCATTTCAGGGGCACACTGCTGATATCTCATCTGTTGCCTATTCTCCTGATGGGAAGTACATTGTCTCTGGCTCTTGGGATAATACCATTAGGATTTGGGATGCAACCACTGGTGAGACTACAGCAGGTCCATTTCAGGGTCACACATTTTGGATTGACTCTGTTGCCTATTCCCCTAATGGGAAGCATATTGTCTCTGGCTCTTGGGACAAGACTATCAGAGTTTGGGATGTAATCACTGGTGAGACTGTGACAGGTCCATTTCAGGGACACACAGATCATATCTACTCTGTTGCCTATTCCCCTGATGGGAAGCATATTGTCTCTGGCTCAGTGGACAACACTATTAGGGTTTGGGATGCAACCACTGGTGAAACTGTGGCAGGTCCATTTCAAGAGTATACAAGTGTTGGATCTGTTGCTTATTCTCCTGATGGGAGGTACATTGTCTCTAACTCAAGTAACAATACCATCAAGGTCTGGAATGCAATCACAGGGGAGACTGTGGCAGGTCCATTTCAGGGGCACACAGCACATATTTTGTCTGTTGCCTATTCTTCTGATGGGAAGCACATTGTCTCTGGCTCTTTGGACAAGACTATTAGAGTTTGGGATGTAACCACTGGTAAGATTGAGGTGGGTCTATTTCAGGGGCACACAGATGAAGTCAACTCCATTGTATATTCTCCTGATGGGAAGCACATTGTCTCTGGCTCAAAGGACAACACCATTAGAATTTGGGATGCAACCACTGGTGAGAGTGTGGTAGATCCACTTCAAGGGCATACAAAATGTATCTTGTCTGTTGCCTATTCCCCTGATGGAAAGCACATTGTCTCTAGCTCTCAGGACAATACCATTAGGATTTGGGATGCAACTACTGGTGAGACTGTGGCAGGTCCATTTCAAGAGCATACATTTTGGGTCAACTCTGTTGTCTATTCTCCAAATGGGCAACACATCATCTCTGGCTCTTTGAATGGGACCATTAGAATTTTGGATGCAACCACTGGTGAAACTGTGACAGGTCCATTTCAGTGGCACACATTTTGTGTCAACTCTGTTGCCTATTCACCTGATGGGAAGTACATTGTGTCTGACTCACATGATCACACCATTAGGATTTGGGATGCAACCACTGGTGAGACTGTGGCAGGTTCATTCCTGAGGCACACATCTAGTGTCAACTCTGTTGCCTATTCTCCTGATGGGAAGCACATTGTCTCTAGCTCTTCAGATCAGACCATTAGAATTTGGGATGCAACTACTGGTGATACTGTGGCAGATCCATTTCAGGGGCACACATCTGATGTCAATTCTGTTGTCTATTCCCCTGATGGAAAGTACATTGTCTCTGGCTCAAAGGACAACACCATTAGAGTTTGGAATGCAACCACTGGGGAGACTGTGGCAGGTCCATTTCAGGGGCACACAGAAAGTATCAACTCTATTGCTTATTCCCCTGATGGGAAACACATTGTCTCTGCATCTGATGATAAATCAATCAAGTTGTGGAATATTCAGTCTCTCATTTTCTTTCATTCTTTAACTATAGCTGATGGTTGGATTCAAGGCCCAAATGGTACTATCTTTGGCTGGACTGCTCCTTGGAACAGACCCTTTCCTTGGCTTCCTTGCCATTCTATGATGATATCCCCTTATAACATATGTCATGCAAATGTTGATAGTTTCTTGTATGGAGAGTCATGGATATCCTGTTGGAAGTACTGATTTTCTGTTGTATAGTTGTGTTTTATTTTCTTATTATCTTTGTTACAAGTTCTTCTTCCATTTCTCTCATATACAATCTTGCCTTCACTTCCTTCTACTATATTGATAGTTTCTTATCAACTAGCCATACACACATTCAAGAATATATATAATTAGTACCATGCCCTAGCCCTCAAGATATTTTGATAGATACAAGTTTGATCTATGAGATACTTGAAGAATGCTAACTGAAATTTATTATACAAACTACACTGAATGTTTAACATTCTGGGAAATTCAATATGTCACCTATTGTGTGTGCTTCTGGCTTGAGAGATTTATTCAGCCTGAAATGTGTCTAAACATCTTCAGAGGATATTCTAATCCAATGGATGCCTCTATTGGCAATATCACTGCTAAAAGTACTGCAAGTGCCTGGATTGTCTAGATCAAGACTCCCTTGACTGTTGTCACCTCAAAGTACACAAACACAGCTGACCCTATCATACCCTGACTCTTTGAAAACCATTTGACATCATGTTGCCATGTCACTCTCTGCCAATTGGTGCTACAAAGCATAAAGTCAATTAATTTGCTTGCAGGCCATTGAACTGTGATCAGCAATCATGTTTCAATAATCAGAGGTTTTCTGCAGGAGAAACTTATGACATACCCCATATTGTCCTCATATCCATTGCAGGCAGTTCCAGTCTAGACTCTATTCATCCATTCAGTGAATGGAGTCAAGAGGAAAGGAGACAGTTCCAGGCTCAGCTAGTGCTCCTGATAAATACATAGCTTCACTGAGACTGTATGACTGATACCTGTGCAACTGGATTTGGACATACCAGGTTTACCACAGGCAAGGGTACCTCATATGCAAATGCAACTTCAAGTATCATATTGGATACAGCATATGGTGGAAGCCACAAAAGCCACAAATAAAGGAACATTCAAATAATCAAAGGTAGAGGAGATGAGTCACCCCAATGGCATTTGGAAGTGCAGCCAAGCAGAACATGATAAGAGGGCTAAACTTCAAGTCATGATCAAAGCATGTACCCATTCAGACATAGTTGAGTACCATGTATGTATACTTGCTTGTACCATATTCATATCTAAAATTCCCGCATCCAGTTATACCTCTTCCGGGAATACCCCCTTATTCTGATCCCATCTTTGCCCCAACATCACAGATGATGTGAACATAAATCATGGCTTGACTGTCTTGTTCGATACACGCACAAGATCAATCAGGTAATGCGTCCCACACAAGTTCGGGCCAAACAAAGACAACGGTAAATTGAAAACCGCCACGCATTGTGAATGATGACCGTAATCGAATCACGAATCATGCTATACATGCGATCACCGAGCAAGAGACCTAAGTAATCAGAGTGGCTTTTAGGAATCTTGTGTTCCCCGAGGAGTGGAGGTAGCACATGATCGCGTGGTTAGCGGGTCGTTCAGCAGCCTTCCGATAGGGTTCTAACGGGGTACTCACAGTTTCCTTTCCCAGATTTGGATAGGCGTGTGCAGCCGAAGGCGGTTCCTCGATATCTCATTGACTCAACGATGCCCTATGCAAATTCCACTTGGATTGGATCCAAGAGCGCCCCAAGGGAGTGACGTGTAGCTATCAGACGATGGAAACCCGTCTTCCACATCATGTTTGGCATGCCAGCTGGGGAATTGCGTGGCGATATTGGAGACGGCTATTTGCTAATGACGGGCGGCTGTCAGTCAAACGTATATCGATTGGTTTCAGAGTTGCGAGAAACGTACAATAAGGCCAGCATAGATTACACCCATTGTGAGTGCTTAATACAAGATACTACCACAATTGCAGATGGTGATAACGGCGGTGTTGTCAGGGCCTTGACGATTGTGACGGATAGCACAGGCGACGCGCTGACATGCGCGGTAACATTCTGGATAAGTGATTGGCGGATCCCCTTGAGATGTTCGCCATAAAACACGTAGAACGTCCAAGCGGGGTTTTGTTGCGTTAGATTCAACCTCTGGCAAGAATAAAGATCTATCGAGGGGGGATAGGATGGCCATATGTGCCCACTCTTGAAGCCATGACGATGGCAAAACGTAGAGAGGGTAGGAGATGGCAGCTAAGAAAGACGCGATGCAAGTAGTGAAGGACCGCTAGCGAGTATTTATACAAGATCCGTCAACAGGATGTCAATCATCAGAACTTGGAAAGAGCAGGCCGAACTAAAAAGATGATGCGTATTCATGTCTTTGTTTTATCTTGACGCTCCCCCAGGAGTGAGATGTAATGGAGGGGAGCTGTCAGAAGAATACTACACATACCAGATACGTGAACCGTTTGTAGTAATAGCTCAGCCCCTGGCCGTAGAAACTGTATGGCAACCAAAATAAAGTAGAAAGAGCCACGAGATAAACCGATCTGGGCCTTTTTGTAGATGTGAAAGTCGACGCGATGCAGCACACACAAACCGTTGAATCGTGGTAGAGGCTAAGACGTAATCCCGAACAAGGTATCTTGTACTCGAGGCTGAATCATGCTCGAGCACCGCCTTGAATATGCGCAGGATGGATTTAAGTGACTCTGAGTCCAAGGAGACCTGAAATAACACTGGAATAAAGGGTGGCGAGACCATCTGAATGAAATAAGGTAAGACTAGTAAAGCGTTCCTTCAAAAATGGCTTACGCGAATAAGGTCCCATTTGTCTCCATCAGATTAAAGAGCGTTCCATGACTTGGTGGATTGAAATCACGTCATTGGTGATTTTGGGAGTGTACCTGTGCTCATGGGACTTGGCGTTTGTCGTGAAGTGGATTCCCGCGTTGTAGACGCGGCGACGCTCGGGGCCCTTGTGACAATAGTGTGGTTCCATCAGCCTCGATGTCACAGCGGTAAAGGACTGGCGATATGTTTGAATGCTGTTGCTCGGACAGCCTCGAAAGCTTGACAATCTTGCTCTTTACTGACTTGTTTGCAGGTTCCAACGCAAGGGCCATATCCAGGTCTCCAACTGAATGAGTGATCGTTGGCTTCAATCCACACCCGCCTGAGCGTCATCTAGGTTTCCAAGAGCTTTCAGGGTCGGGGCCTGAGCCTTCTGAAGAACCTTTTCACATTGTTGTAGTTCGATGCCAATACTTCAGTGCAATCCCTTTCCGCGTATGTGGACAGAATGCCACTCAAAAAATAGTTCGACTCGTGGAGCCAGAGGTCGTTTCAGGGAAACTTATCACAGTCGACGTAGGCACCGAGCTTGTCGGCCGAGTTGATCTTGAGAGAAAAGTTAGCGCAAAGAAATATACCATAGGGTCCTACGCACTCTGGAATAGTTGTGGGCGTCAAGGTACTGCATCAAAAAATACCAAGGATCGAACAAGAAGCGGTCGGTCTAAAACACCATTGCAAGACGACGTCGGAGTTACGCTTGCTGACAGCGTTGAAGAACCAGATGGAGTCGGGGACGGGTTGTTCGACGAAGTAATGCAACCTAGCACCGAATCTAAAACTCCATTGCGCGACGCCGTCTGGGTTAGGCTCACTGACGGACTAGCAGGCTTTGAGGAACCAGATGGAGTCGGGGATGGGCTGTTCGACGATGTAACACAACCAAGTACCGAGTCTACAAGGCCATTGCACGACGACGTCGGGGTTGCAACTTGCACTTGCTGGTGAACTAGCTGGCTTTGGAAAGCCAGTCGGAATCGTGGGTGGGCTATTCGACGAAGTAACGCAACCAAGTACCGGGTCCAAAATACCACTACAAGCCGAGGACGTGGGTGACGGCGAAGGCAAGGAACCACCTTTTGTCATTTGCGCAGGGGTCGTCGTCGCGGGTGACGATTGTGACGTTGTTGACGAGCAGCCAATTCCCAATAACGCATTGCACGTGGAACTAGATGAAGCAGACGCGTGGCTCGAAGAGGGGGGAAGAACCGACGATGTCACGGGGTTGAGAACACTGTCCAGGCCACCGGCCACACCATTCACGCCGTTGTTGGCACCGTTGACGAGGCCACCTGGAAAGGATGAGCGTCACGGTGAAAACGACAGGAAAATACGCACACAGTTTATCCCTACGTCTGATGGAGCGTCTCGCATGGGAGCTTTCAAAGGACGAGCGGGAGGTGGGTTGCTGCGAGGAGGGATAGATAGAGCTACGCGTGACTAAATCGTCACGCGTATGTCACGCGTCTCGCTCAGCACCACCACGTACTATTGTCGACTTTAGTGTCTAGACGGACAAGTCGTTATTAGGCTCCCACATCGCGATGTACATCAAGACTCTTACAATCCAGGGATTCAAGTCTTGTAAGTGATTTATTTGACAGCTCCAACTTACATTCATTCGTCCCAAGACCGTGATCAGACGCAGATAGAGCCGTTTTCTCCTCGGCATAATGTGGTCGTCGGACGCAACGGGTCTGGAAAAAGCAATTTTTTTGCAGGTGAGTTTTCGTTTTGTGATGCTCTAGAACGGACGAAAGTACGGGCCCCTCGCGTGGTCCATATGTACCTAGTCTTTCTGATGCTTCGTTTCGTGCGCAAAGTAATTATGCACCATTTCTAGCGATCAGGTTCGTTTTGTCCGATGCATACACTTCAATGTCACGCGAGGAACGCCAAGCACTTCTACACGAAGGGGTCTCAGTGACGACAACCCTATCCGCCTACGGTACTATCTTATTCCCTTTCATTTTCCCTTTCTCACGTATTTCGCAGTGGAGATCATATTCGACAACTCGGACAATAGATTCCCGACCGGGCACGAGGAGGTCATCATCCGACGGACGATCGGTCTCAAAAAGGACGAGTACAGCTTAGACAAGAAAAGCGCGAGCAAAGCAGATGTCATGAATCTCCTCGAGAGCGCCGGATTCAGCAAGTCAAACCCATACTACATCGTTCCGCAAGGCAGGGTAATGCGTTTGATTTCCTATCGAATTATACACGTTAATACACTATTCGGCAGATTACTGCGCTTACGAACGCAAAGGATCACGAGCGGCTCGCGCTCCTCAAAGAAGTCGCGGGTACCAAGGTCTACGAGCAGCGTCGCACAGAGTCCCTTCGCATCATGGCGGAAACCGATGCGAAGCGTACGAAAATTAACGAATTGCTCGAGTATATCGAGTCGCGCTTGACAGAACTCGAGGAAGAGAAGGAAGAACTGCGCGAGTTCCAAGAAAAGGACAAAGATCGTCGTTGTCTCGAATATACGTTGTACCAACGCGAGCTAGAAGAAGTCGGTGAAGCTTTGGAAGAAATCGAGGAAGAAAGGCGAGGGGAGGTACATGGTGCGAACATGCGTCGTGAACAATACGATACGCGTGAAAAGGAAATTCAGGTCAGATTCCTTGTCCCTCTTTCTATTTAACCTCTCATGAACTTCGTAGCGTCTCGAGCAAAAAATCTCCTCAACGAAGCACAGCTTATCAACTCTCGGTATCACCCGTCAGGATGCTCAATCGGAACTCTCTGACCTTGTCCGCTCGCGCACGGAACTCGAGTGTATCATTTCCGATCTTCAATCCGCAGGCGAACACGAGCACGGACGACGTACAGCGCTCGAAAATGAACTAACGGCCCTGGAGACTCAGATCCAATTGAAGGAAGACATACTTTCCGAACTCGTTCCTCAATGGAATGACGCTCGCGGTAGAGAAGCAGTGGAAAAGCGTAAAATGGAGGAAGCACGTACGCAATTGAATGCTCTCTTCGCAAAGCAAGGTCGTGTCAAGCGCTTCCGGACCAAGGCAGAACGTGACGACTATCTACGGCAAGAAATTTCTTCCCTGGATGCCTTCCTGAACACTCGGTCTGCCGTACTCGAGTCGACACGAAGGGACCTTGCGTCTACGAAGGCGTCGTTGGAAGACATCGTCCAGAGGGTGGACGGCATCCAAGGTAACCTGGAGGACGGTAAACAGCGCGTGCGCACCCTGGGCGAGCAACTTACGGAACTCAAGGATCAGCAGAGCGATCTCAGCGAGCGACGAAAGGAGCTCTGGAGAGAGGACTCCAAGTTGAGTGGTCTACTCGCGCATGCGGGCGATGAACTCAAGTCTGCTGAGCGCAATCTCGCCGCCATGATGGACAAGGTAAGTGCCTGTATTCCTGTCGAAGATAACGTCGCAGAACGGATTGGCAGGATACGGGTTCAGGGCTACGCGCCGTCGACAGAATCGCACAAAGACACGGACTCGAAGGTGTCTACGGTCCGCTGTATCGTCTGTGCGAGATTCCGGATCCAACGTTCAACACTGCCGTCGAGCTCACTGCTGGAAATAGGTAACAAACATTTATTTGCGTAGATGTAGCTAATACACATTCGTTAGTCTTTTCCATGTGGTTGTCGACACAGACGAAACGGCGTCAAAGGTCCTGGAAATTATGTTGAAAGAGAAAACAGGGCGCGTCACCTTTATGCCTCTCAACCGCCTCAAACCCAAGCCTCCGACGTCGGTCCCCCCAGCCCAGGATGCGCTACCTCTGATCGACAAACTTCGATTCGACGCGACGCATCAAAAGGCGTTCCAGCAAGTATTCGGCAAGACGTGGGTGTGCCGAGACCTGACAGTCGCTGCGGCCTACGTCAAGAGTCACGCTGTCAACACGATCACACTGGACGGCGACAAGGTTGATCGCAAGGGCGCACTCACCGGTGGTTACCACGACGTCCGGCGCTCCCGCATCGAAGGCATCAAAGCCGTCGCGTCGTGGCGGTTAAAATTCGACGCGGAGGAGCGGCGGTCCAAAGAAGTCAAATCGGAACTAACGCGGCTCGAGCAGGAGATCACGCGGTTGACGGGACGGATTCAGGTGTTGACGTTGCAGCAGGCGCAGGCGCGCGAGTCGCGGGAGAACTTTTTGCAGGATGTGAACTCACTGGGCAAGGAGCGCGAACGGCTGGATGCGCGCGTGGTCGCGCTAGAGACCGAGATAGGGGATTTGGAGACGGAGCTCGGTAGTACGCGTGCGAGGGCGGAGGGATATCGGGACGAGTTGTCGACACCGCTCACGCAGAATCTCACGGATGAGGAGGCGGCTAGGATGGACGCGTTGGGTATTGAGGTGGATGAGCGACGAAAACAGGTGCGCGAGTTGGGCAAGGTTAGGTCCGAGGTGAGTTGTCGCAGAGTATTCCTAACATATCGACTAAACGTGTCTCGTTAGTTGGATGGCAGGAAGAATCTCGTTGAGATTGAGCTGAACGAGAGCCTCCGAAGACGACAGCGGGAATTGCAGGTGAAGCTCGAGTCTTTGGGCGAGGTTGCGAGTGGGGACAATACGTCAGCAGAGTCGCTCGATGCGCGCAAAAGGGAGCTGCGGTCTCTTGGGAATACGATAGCGGCTGCGACCAAGCGGTCTCAGGGTATGTTCTCCGTTTGGTTCACCACCCACCGCTACTTATGGGAGGAACACTCTCAGATGCAGACAAGGACGTCGAAAAGTTGAACGCGGAGCTCCAGGAACTACGTTCAAGTTTAGAGAAGGCGCAACAGCAACAATCGGAAGATACTCGCAGCGTGACAAAGCTGCAAAAGAATACAGAACGTTACCTTGCCAAGAAGCAGATGTTGACGGCGCGCAAAGACGAGTGTAATCGCAATATTCGGGACCTTGGAGTGCTCCCTGAGGAGGCGTTTGAAAAATATACGGGCGAGAAGCTCGATCGGGTTCGTCATTCTAGCCGTGTTATGAAATCATCGGTTAGCTAATATGCGTGTTATCAGTTAGTCAAGAAACTCCATACAGTGAACGAGGGCCTGAAGAAGTTTGCGCATGTGAACAAGAAGGCGTTTGAACAATACAACTCGTTTACGAAACAACGCGATCAGCTCTTACAACGACGCGAGGACCTGGACAACTCGGCAGCATCGATAGAAGAGCTTGTACAGGTGTTGGACCAGAGGAAGGACGAGGCGATTGAGAGAACGTTCAAGCAAGTGGCGAGCAACTTTGAAGAGGTGTTTGAAAGCTTGGTCCCTGCTGGTCGGGGTAGATTGATCATTCAACGACGGATAGACCAGGTCGGTCGGAATGGCTCTCCTCTGGTCGTGCTCATACTCGATGCAGGATGAGGAAGCTATGGACGAAGCGGATGACACCCAGCAGAGCACGATTGACAACTACACCGGAGTTGCCATCAAGGTTTGTAATTCGAGTACGCGCTGCGATGATTCTTAGAATGTGGCAGGTATCATTCAACTCAAAAGTTGACGAAGGTCTACGGATACAACAACTTTCGGGTGGTCAGAAGTCGCTTGTTGCACTCGCCACGGGTATGAAGCCGTCTTTTGAAGATCCTTACGATGATTGACGTTTCGCGCACAGTATTTGCAATACAAAAGTGTGACCCCGCACCGTTTTATCTATTTGACGAGGTACGCACGTTTTGCGGGTGACATCGGACCGTTGATCACGAGTCAAACAGATCGATGCCAACCTTGACGCGCAATACCGAACTGCCGTTGCTAGTGAGTGGTGATGAATGTTATTTTGCTCCATACTGACGCCTTCGGATCTAGACATGATCAAATCACTTTCACACACGGCCCAATTTATTACGACGACGTTCCGACCCGAGATGTTGGTGACCGCTGACAAGTTTTATGGTGTCTTGTTCAACAATCAGAAAGTGAGCTCTATTCGGAGTATCAAGCGGGAAGAGGCGATGGAGTTTGTAGATCAGGTATGTCTGCGTGGCTATGACGTTTTTGGAACTCATGATGCGCCTATAGGAGGCCCAGGCGCAGTGAACGGGTTGTATGGATGTTGGAATAGCACGATTGTTTTGACGTTTTATTGTTATTTGCTATCGTCTCTTGTAAAGATTTTCTATTGTGAGGTCGCCAATGGTGTGCACAGCCATTGATCCAAACCGGCAATACCCGGACGAGTGGAAGTCAGGGTTCGACACACTTCCATCTCGACGAACAAGGCCAGTTCCATCAAGGTAAGCATCTCGTATCGCTGTATGCACTGCACGACGACCCAATCGATGTGTCCGGCACGCGTGGTGCTGATGAAAACGGTTGTATGGGATGGATTGGACGAGGTCTGGCTGGATGACATCTAGTCGTACAATTGGTACTAGTCTGGCACTCATCTACTCACTCTCCCAGACTCAACACACCCATGGCCACCACGAAGACGACAAAGGGCAAGGCAGCAGCCACAGCTGGCAAGACTGCCAAAGACACCAAGGCCAAGACCGCCAAAAAAGCAGCGCTGCAGGGCGCTCACGCACACGCATCACGCAAGCGGCGGTTCTCAGTGACGTTCCGCAGACCCAAGACGCTGAGACTGAAGCGCGACCCCAAGTACCCGCGCAAGTCGATTCCGCATGCACCGCGGATGGACGAGTTC
>JBBPMY010000449.1:0-16090 GCA_038090615.1 Phylloporus gajari
GCTTGTCATACAACCGTTGGGTATCAAGAGAGTCCCGACGAAGTGATCCATCTCGCATCCGCGATGCAATTCGCTGGATTCCGTTCGGTCATAGGGACTATGTGGGCAGTGGATGATGCTTATACGAACAGGATTACGTCCGAGTTTTATAAGCATATGAAGGACGAGTCTGGACGTCTGGAATATACGCTTGCAGCGCGGGCGTTACGAAAGACGATGAGGTCCCTAAGGGATATACCAATTGATCAACGTATTCTCTATATACATCTTGGTGCTTAAATTCGTATCCTCGTTCTTGTTTCTTGTTTTTCATTGCACTTCTTGTAGTCCACTTGTTTGTATCGCTACCTCCTCACAGACAACGTGTATATATTCTATTTACTCGTAGCAACAGAAATGTGTTCATCCTAGGGGATTCCCGTTCGCCATTGTGCTCACCCATCTCTGTCTCAGATTTCGTATCCGCTTTTCACCCGCAAGTGTTCCCGTACCTTTTGGCAGTGATCCTCCAGGAGCCACTTCTCTCGTTCAGCGATTACTCCCATCACATGGAACTGATGCAGTTCACCCGGGTGTGATGAAGTACCGACGTTTAATGGGACAGCGAGCGACTGTCGCTGTATTGTGCGATTGAGGGCATGTTTGAAGCTTGTAAGTAGTCTATGCGTATGCGACTGCGCGAGGCTTTAAGGGAAAGGAAAGTGCAGCGCAGGAAGAGAACGTACGAAAGGTGTGAGTAAGTAAGGAATAAGGGGTTGGGAGAAAGGCCGTTAGGCCTTCCCGGCCCGAAACTGGACTCGAACCTGTCGGGGAGAGCGCGCTGTGAGGGCGGGTGGGCGCCGAACAGCGAAGCTCGAGCTCGACAGGTGCCGAGCGTGACAATCTTCCTCGACTCATACCTGAAGAAATGAGCATAGAACTCCAACTTGGGAGTTTTTCCTCAATCGAACGTAGTACGGATGTTCCTTATGAACTACCTCATAACATCCAGGCCTCACATTTTCGCTCAATAATCCTGATCGTCCGGATCTGGGGTTCCAATGTTCAATACCCTAGGCATTTCGATGGTTTTTGCTGATTTATGGTCGCAACGCTCTTTTGACTACAATCAATTTTTTGGCCATCATTCAAGAACATATGTACCTACTTCGCATAATTTTTGTAGGGCAGTAGAATGTGAGGAATGTGATGTTCTGAAACATTTGCATTCCACGAGCACCTTGCATAAGCGGTACAATGATAGTAATGTGCTCACAGAGGTGCCTTTTTTTTCCACGGTCCACCACGCAGTGTACTCAGGCTTACATTCTCGCGCACGGTCAACGTACCCATGGCATCATCATTCTGTTCTTCGAGGGACTTTGTTCCTCCGACACCATCACGCCCAACTACAACGTGCATTAGGCTGTCGGAACACCTTTAAGCGGACACTGGCACGTCATGCGACTCGCGCCCCACTCGTATGTTCGTCCTTGTCTTCAAGGCTGCCTGATTGCTCTCCTACCAATCATCCCGTCGCCCTCACTACACAGCGGCCTCCGCCAGCCTGCAGCACACTCGAGTGACTCACCACGCCCGTTTGTGGACGATGACAATGCGCCAATTGCAATGTCATCCCCGACTCCCACGAAGTGGGGGAGGGTTTTCTCAGCCAGAATCGTTCCGCTCCCTACCTAGCGACTCGTGGGGATGAGAATTCGTTATGTAATGTATCGAACTATTTGAGCTCATTTTACCTTTCTGCTTTCTTACACCATTCCGACTGAAAGAAGTACTTTGCGAGACATATGTGAGTTGTCTCTCATATTTGTTCTCGCGGTATGCACTGACATGTTTTCAGGTTCATCGAAAAGGCTGTTTGTCTTGTCCCTCGCGTCATTGATGAGTGATTCTGTCCTCCAGACGGCCCCTACGATGTCAAAGACTTTCCTATGTTCTATGATCCTATCTATTATCCTAATGTAAACCGCGAATGCTTTGATTCCCCCAAAAACTTTTGTATATGGTTGAAAAATGCTCTTGAACAACATACATCACAATGCTTTGTATGTAATACTGAATTTTCCGGTTCCGTTGCGTTTGATGGTTCAAGAATGTTCATTGCATACTATCCTACTGGTGTTACCATCATCAAATCATTGGCTGACTTTGCGAGTGCCGAATACATGCACTGCCAGTTGTTAAGGGTGGTTGTACAGTTGCCGTCCTAACGTTCCGTCCCCCTTGGTTGTTCCTCGACATTTGCTGGACCTGATTTCTTGTTTCGTCAAAGATATAAGAAGATTTCGCCTTCCTTGTATTTGATGTACTCGTTCCATGCAATTCCGATGTTTACTATTAGTCTTTGCTGATCACAATGTATACACATATTGTGATCAAGCCACTGCACAGTGCAAACTGTGGATATTTTTGGGGTCGGGGACTTGGCGCTTTGCGCTGCTACCGATGATTTTAGTATCGTTGTCTTGACCATCTTGCATCGCCCCATGCCTCAGTACATTTGATGAAAAAGAGTTTCTTATCAGAATCAATTGTACTGACGGGGACAATGAACAATATGCATGAAGGACACCCAACAGGAAAATCCACCACAGTTCCAGTCAAACAAGGTTGAGATACCTTAGCGTCTGGAAGGACGAAGGAGTCACAACGGACATGTAAACCGTATTGGAGCCTTTAGGAATCCCGCCATAAACAACACACTCGATCCAATCCATTCAAATCTCGCAAACTCGACACTCGAACACTGCTCGACGATATCATACATACTAACCACCTTTTTTTTTCACTTTTCCGGAACAAACACTGGAGATAACATTTCAGAACCTGACTTCGATAGCCGGACGGCACGGGTGGCAACACTGGCAAAGCCCTGTGTTCACTCCCTCTTCCAAACCCACTCCGCCTTTTCCTTATCCTCCGGGGTTTCAAGGGCTTCGATTGGCCAGAGCATAATCTATCAACCGAAATGGGTTATGAGTGGCCTTTTGTGTGCTCAAAACGTGTATTACCCGAGTGCCATCTAAGCCACTGCGAAGGTACCAGGCACGTTCATCCGATGTGGTCTCGAAACTTGACAAAGGGAGAACAAAGTAGTAAGACGAGGAAATAATATTCGAATGAGGAACGTACCGGTATCCGGAGATAGGGCCACTCTGGGGGACTAGACGCCAGAAATATGGCTCGGGGGACTTGGCATACACATAATTGCCTGCAGGCGCCACAAAGGTCCCAGTGGAGAAAACCTGGATGGCGACGCTGTTGCTCCCCTCATTGATGAATTTCACCTACCGAAATAGTGAGTGACCATTGCATTCTTGGGAGTCAGGCGAAACGTGACTGCTGGGACGTACCTTTTGGTTGCTTTTGGGATCAGGCTTGTTGCCTACAAGGTACCCGTCCTCTGGGATGGCGACGACTTGTGACTTGAAGTAACCATTAAAAATTTCGTCGTATATAACAGGGCCGGCCATTGCGATTGGAAGGATATAACACGTCGATCTCTGAGGGAGTAGTAGGTGTGTTGATTCACAGCTGATCAGATAGACCTTGTATTTATACGTTTCCAAAGACCGCCGCTATTCAGTATATTCGGCTCCTGGAAGGCGAAGGAACCGCAACAATTGCTGCTCTTCCCGAGGTTAGCCAAATCTAGCTACGGCCGGGTCCAAAAAACTCCCGACATTACAACGACAGAATGCTGATAACTGATCTAACCGTAAATGTTTGGCATCCATATTCAGGAGGAATCCCCTGCGGTAATTGGGATCAGAGTTTGACCAGAATCCGAACTAGACTGCTGGATGCATTCGGATCCATTTCGCAGGCTAACAAATGAGTTGAATATTCGTATCAGGTTGCGAACAAAAGATTGACATCCCTCTTGAGGTATAGTACTTGTCATTGTATTCCCATGATAGCGGTTGCATCAAAACACGTGCTTAGATTGTCGTGATGATAGGTCATTACCTATGTAATCTATCTGTGATGCCGTCCCGGAAATCCAGGTCCAGTCCGACGACGAAAACGTGTTGGATTCATTGGATGTTATTGGATACAGATTGTTACCTTGGTGATAGGATGTGTCTCCCTGCCTCACGTCTCATTCATGGTGCGGTGACTACAACGATCTCGATGAACAACCTGCTCACCAAAGCGTCACGTGGACAGGGAATATCACAAGAAACAGTCACCCTATCGGCTATTAGGTTTGATGGTACACGATAGTGAGGAGAGAAAGTGAGAGGCGAAGGCAACTAATGTAACGAATGTACTCGTCTAGTAAAGGGCCACGCTCCCTATTGGACGTTAAACAACGATTTAAAAAAAAAGATTGATCCGAACCTTATCTCCCCCTGTCTGTCGCAATCTACACCTTTTGGAGATAAATCAGTCACGAATGGGTATGTAAGTAAAGCGAACTGAACAACCGACTTACAGACAGGCGTCGCATCACCAATTGTTGAGTCTCTTACTCGCTTCTTGCTCGGGTTGCTGGTGGGACCGAGTTGTTTGGCCATCGAAAGACCGATCAGGGCTGTTAGGAACCCCATATTTTACGTAAAGTTCCGATCACTAGATGTACTGGTGGTACTGTGGCGAGGAACCATACCTTAGGTCCCCTGGGTATTGTTCAGTCCGTGCGAGGGTGGTACAGCATTTTAGGGTGATGACATTCAGACATAGTAAGACAACAGGAGGTGAATCCTTCGTTAGTGTGGTGGCATGACAAGATAATGTGTTCACATACAAGCCGTATAAAGCTCACAGCGGACATGACATCCTTGGAGTAATGGCCGTACGAAGCTCAAATCTCTGAGTCCCGCACTCGAAGCGCATGCAAAGAGGCCGTCAGAACACCACGAGGACGACAAAACAAGGCCGGACATACCTGCAAGCCAGCACTTCGACTGCGTCAGGACACGATGGGCAAGCCGTAGCAAGGCCAAAGAAGTCGTTAGAGACGGTGGAATGCATCAGAAGACGATTGGAGCAAAAGGAGAGGGAGAACTCACCTGAGGCGACTCCAAACGACCCAGACGCGCTGGGAGACGAAACGGCCGCATGGAGGGTCGTCCCCAACGTCCCATAACGCCTAGACGAGTTCCATAATGCACGCTATGTCCATCCGTACACGCAAAGTCGAGGTGCTGGCTCACCAGGCCATAAAGAAGACCAGGCTGAAGAGGTCAACGATGGAGACGACTGGGACCGCGAAAACGATGCGAACAGCGTCGTAGTCGATGGGAATTGACTTGATAATGGAGACGACGAAAGAGAGTGATGACGAGTGTCTACCTACGCCGCGCACCCGCACCATCACCCTGTCACGCTTCATCTCCTGCCAAATCACCGTCTGCACCCGCGCCCACTCCGCCCACTCTCGTTCATATCCACTCGCGCCCAGCTATCCACGTTGCCTTGTGCCAGCGATCTTGTCTCTCACACGAACCAGGCGGAGCAACATGACGATGTCATCGTCATCGTGTGGGAAATGACAACGCTCACAGTGACCTCAACGAGGTCGACCGCACAGACATCCCAATGACGACAATGATACTTAATCACCTTTATTGTCGTCTCTTCGACCAACTCGCCCTTTCGCCCTCCTTGGCCCGGATATCAACAATGCACGTTCGTTTCATCAACGTGCTCGTCTCCGTCGCTTTGGGGACGTTCCCTGAGCCTGTGGACGATGTCTGGTACATCCGCTTTTGCGCATGGACTCGTCTGGGCTGTCTAGAGTCGTCTGGTGAGTTCCTCCCTATCTGCCCCAGTCTCTCTCCCTGACTTGTTCTAGTATCTCTAACGACTCCTTTGCCATGGTCCTGGCATCCTCATTGCGTCTCAACGTTGACGACGCATCCGCTTCAGCTTCCATTGCTATTTGCTCGTCTTGGGCCGTTTCAGGTGAGTATCTTTCAACGTTGCGACCCGAAATGACAGTAGACTACGTTGGGTCAGTAAATGACACATGGCCCATTTATAAGTCCATGTTATACATGGTTATTCTTTCACCTGCTTTGTTGGCCGTTGGTAGCTAAAGGGCTCGACGCGAAATCCGCCTCCCTTAGTAAAGGAGGTATGTACCTCATGCGCAAACCTTCGATGAATTCACGACTCCTTGTTAGTTCGAGCCATTTCAATATATGTGCGCACATGCTCAGCCCCCCACTCGCTATGGGTGATTAAGCGTATCAAAACCTTGTCACATCAGTGTACGTTGCGCCCTCCTCACCCAGTCTAGTGCAAAAAACGGGACCGGGGTTGGCCAAGTAAAAGGAAAATTTTGTACTTTGTGGACCTGTGGTTGCAATTCTATTCAACAAATACGAAAATTTTTATGTTTTAACCGCAAAAGCTCTGCGAGAACCATGACATTATCATTCTGTTCCCTACTTTATCACATCGACACCATCGCGCCAAACTACAACGTGCACCAGGCTGTCGGAACACCTCTAAGCGGACACTGGCATGTCGCGCCCCACTCCTCGCCTGTTCGTCCTCGTTTTCAAGGCTGCAATTTTTCTCTCCTACGCATCGCCCCTTCGCGCTCACCACACGGCAGCCTCCACCAACCTGCAGCACACCCAATTTAGTGACTCGACGCGCCTATTTGTGGACAATGGCGAGTTAGTACGGCGTCGTCTTATTCATCTCGTATTGCCCCCTGCCTCAGTAAATGTTCGATAAGAACTCCTCATCGGAATCAATTGTACTGATGGCAACAATGAGCAACATGCATGAGGGATACACAACATTGAAGAAAGTTCACTATAGTTCCAATCAAACAGGACTGAGATACATCGTGTCTGGAAAGATGCTGAAGCCATAGTGTATACGTATACTAGGTATGGGCGCGCATCAGTGAGGCATTTAGGTATCGCGTCATAAACAACACATTCAATTCAATCCAGTCATATCTTGCAAGCTCGACACTCGAACCCTGCTATGATATCGTACATAACCGCCCTTTTTTCTTTTTTCACTTTTCCGGACTGAACACTGGAGATAACACTTCAGAACCTGGCTTCAATAGCCGAGCGGCATGGGTGGCAAAAGCCCCGTGTTCACGTCAGTAAACCACTTCGCCTTTTCCTTATCTGTCGGGGTTACAAGGTCCTTGACCAACCGAGCTCAATCTATCAACCAAAATGGGTCATCAGTGGTCTTGTGTGTAGTATTACCCAAGTGCCATCTACGCCACTGGGAAGGAACCAGACAAGTTGCCCATCCTTGGTCTCGATACTTGATAAAGGGAGAACAAAGTAGTAAGACGAGGAAATAAAATTCGGATGAGAAACATACTATTCGGTTAATTTCCAGAAGTATTTCTCAGTGGTACCAACTACATAATAGCCTTCAGGCCCCAGATAGGTGTCAGTACTATATAGATGTAGATGCGGCCGTCTTGCGAATGTGCGGTGAGCACCGTTGGTAGAACTTCTTGCATAAAAGCCGATCTGACACGTTCACACCATCCTAATATGTGGATGGTCCGCGCATTCAAATTTCTCTATTAGATGATCTGAAATTGAAGTAAACGGTAGTCCAATACAACACGTGGAATCGATGACGCCGTTCTTGGAATGTAAGATAAGCAGGCCCAGCAGGACTTTAATTGGATAATCAAGGTCTCGAGCTTCGATACGTAGGAAACCCATGCAATGGGTGCATGTATTCTGCAACTCGGAGGAAACACTTCATTGCCATCGGTCAAGCGGCAGCCAAGGGCGCCACTAATTTTCCAAGTTCCGTCGAGGCAGAGCTCGACACCATCGGTCAGCTCGTTGATGGTTCTGCGATTTTTGCACGCATTGAAGGTGAAGAATCCTGCGTTTCAAATGTTGCTGATGAACTACGCAAGAATGAATGGGTACACTTTGCCTGTCACGGTATTCCAGGTTGAACCAGAAGCAACCGTTTGAATCTGCCTTTTCTCTCCGCGGCGGACCGTTTACAGCCTACGACATCATTCAGGGAAACTTGGAGAACCCAGAATTCGCGTACCTGTCTGCTTGCCATGCGACTGTTGGGGATCAAGAGAATCCGGACTAGGTGATCCATATCCGCGATGCAATTTGCTGGATTCCGTTCTGTCATTGGGCAATGGATGATGCTCACACGAGCAGGATTACGTCCGAGTTCTATAAGCATATGAAAGACGAGTCTGGGAATCTGGACTATACCCTTGCGGCACGGGCGATACGAAAGACGATGAGGTTCCTAAAGGATATGCCAATCGACCAACGCATTCTCTATATACATCTTGGTGCTTAATCTTGTATTCTCGATCACTTCTTGTAGTCTAGGTCTTTTTTATATCACTACCTCACAGACAAATTACAATGTGTATATATTCTATTTACTCAGAAACGGAACCATGTTTATCCAGGGGATTCCCGCTCAGCATCGTCTTCACCTGTCTCAATCTCGGCGTGTCCGCTTGCCTCCCACGACTGTTGTCCCGTTCGTTGCTTGATAGTGGACCCCCCGAAACCACTCCCCTCGTTCAGCAATCACACCTATCATATGGAATCGATGCAGCTCACTCGGGTATAACGAAGTATTGGACATTGAATGGGACAGCGAGTGACTATCGCATATTGTGCGACTGTGAGCGTTTATGGAAGAGGCGTATGGACAATTACCGTCCTGATTTTTCGTTAGTCTGATATATATGAACAGCCTATCAATGGTAAGGACGATATACTGACGCACTGCAGGACCCCTCTGAGCCTGGAGTTGAGCTGTACAGGCACGATCGAGGGCGCTCGGGTCACAAGTGCACCCTTGGTAGCGCGCGCAAGCAACAGCGTCAAGGGCCAGCCGGTTGGCACGGTCGCAGCCTGCTGAGTGTCGCATGTCCTACGGCCGCTGGCGTCATACGGGCACTGAGTCTAGGCATTCTAGTGGTTTGAGTCGTGGGATTCAAGCCCAAGACGAACCAGCATATCTGAGACTAGGCGTTTCCTTTCCGACTTCGCTGTGTGCGTTGATGCCTGTCTCGAATGGTCTCTGTATGTCAGATCATGCCACTGTAGCGTGCTTAGTCCAGCGGTAGCCATAGCTCAACCAGAAAGCAAGCAAGACGCACAGTTATGGACTTATAGTGTAAGTGGACTAGAGTGATGCTAACGCCAAAAGGTTGATCAAAGATTATTGACGTGATGGGAACCGCGCTCTGTGAAAGGATATGCACTTACCAGCACAGTGATGGGCCACGTATCTACAGAGCTGAGGGCATTCTTCCGCTCAATAAGGGCGGTGCAATCAGCCCACCTCTAAACCAAGGGATTAACGCACTGGACGAGAGGCACAAGTGGAGACGTACATGCGCGAGAGGAATCTGACTTGCGGTTGCGCTCAGACCAATCCAACCGACGCGTACGCAGATACCGATAAAGGGGACAGCCTACTCTGTAGAGTGAGGGAAGAGCATGCAGCGCCGCCAGAACTGTCAGTCAGGAAGCGTGGGAAGGCTCCGAGAAAGACCTACAAGTGGCGGCGGGGACGTCCAGTGCCCGACGCGAAAAGGTGGTTGAACCACGTCCCACTGTAAACATACTCTACTTGTTTGCCTCCCCGCACCCACTCAAGCAGATTCCGAGAGATGCGGCTGAAGCGCTGAACACTGAGTAAGTATGCTTACGCTCTCCACATCATTGACACTGCTGGCACTCACTGTGGCCTCAGTAACTAACCACTTCTGCTATTTTTTTTTATTGGTGCTTTGTCTTCCGTGTGCGTCTTGGGGAGAGGCGACGAGGATGACGTACGAGAGCGCTACCATCAATACAGCATTGAACATCCTGTAAATATCCCCGGTGCTGCCAGCCAAATACTCGTTCTGCTCACCACGACGTCCGCAATGTCTTCGAACAACCTTCCAACTCATCATCATGTTGTACAGTACAAGCAACCCCGGGGGATTGATGAACTCAATGAGGCCATCATCCTCGCCAGAGATGCTCTCTCGCTCTGCCCACCAGGCCATCCGCAGCGCTTAAAGTTTTTGACGAACCTTGCATGTCATCTCATCTCTCGATCAAGGCAACTTGAAGACGCCGATGATATGAACGAGGCCATCGTTTTCGCCCGGGATGCTCTCTCATCGTGCCCACCAGAAGATCCGCATCGTTCAATGTCTTTGACCAACCTTTCAAATCATCTCGTGTTTCGGTACAGGCGACTTGGAGAGATTGGTGATATGAATGAGGCCATTGTTCTTGCCAGAGATTCTCTCTCACTCTGCCCACCAGGACATCCGCATCGCTCAATGTGTCTGACCAACCTTTCAAACCACCTCATCTTTCGCTACGGGCAATTCGGAGGGGTTGATGATGTGAACGAGGCCATCGTTCTCTCTCAGGGCGCTCTCTCGCTCTGCCCACCAGGGCATCCACATCACTCAAAGTCATTAAACGATCTTGTAAACTGCCTCTTTTCTCGGTTCCAGCAGCTTAGGAGGATCGGTGACCTGAACGAGGCCATCTTTTTTGCCCGAGAAGCTCTCTCGCTGTGCCCATCAGGACATTCGTGTCATCTGATGACTTTGACCAGACTTGCACATTATCTCTTTTCTCGATACATCCACTATGGGGGCATTGATAACTTGAACGAGGCCATCGTTCTCACTCGGGAAGCTCTCTCACTCCACCCACCAGGACACCCGCAGCGTTCTATGTCTTTGAATGATCTTGCCAACAGTCTTGACTGTCGGTACCACCAGCTTGGAGAGATTGATGATCTGGAGGAGGCCATCATTCTCAGTCGAGAAGCTCTTTCACTCCGCCCGCCAGATCACTCTCATCGCTCAGGGTCTTTGATAAGCCTTGCAGCTTGCCTCTCCTCTCGGTTTCATCAGCTTGGGAGGATCGATGATTTGAGAGAAGCTATTATTCTCTCTAGGGATGCTCTTTCCCTCTGCCCACCAGGACATGCGGATCATGCGCGGTGTTTAACCAACCTTGCAAACCATCTCTCCTCTTGGTACATAAAGCATGGTGGCATCGATCATCTCGAAGAGGCTATTGTTCTTAGTCAAGATTCTCTCTCACTCCACCCACAAGGACATCCCGGCCGTGCAGGTTGTTTGAACAACCTTGCACAGCATCTCGTCTCCAGGTACAAAAGTCATGGGGGGACTGATGATCTGAACAGGGCCATCGTCCTCGATCGGGAAGCCCTCTCACTCCGCGCGCAAGGAAACCCGGACCGTCCAACATCTTTGAGCAATCTTGCAAATCATCTCATTGCCAGGCACGACAATCTTGGGGGGATTGATGATCTGGATGAAGCTATTG
Source organism: Phylloporus gajari (assembly GCA_038090615.1). Taxonomy (NCBI): domain Eukaryota; kingdom Fungi; phylum Basidiomycota; class Agaricomycetes; order Boletales; family Boletaceae; genus Phylloporus; species Phylloporus gajari. Next base: position 11,307 of record JBBPMY010000449.1, read on the forward strand.
TCCTTGGCCGGGATGCTCTCTTACTTCATGCACCAGGACACACGCATCGTTCAAGGTCTCTGAACAATCTCGCCGGGTATCTCTCTTCTCGGTACAAACAACGAGGGAAGATTGATAATCTGGACGAGGCCATCGTTCTCACTCGAGACGCCCTATCACTCCGTCCACCAGGTCACCCGGAGCGTTTAATGTCTTTGAACAACCTCGCAAATCATCTCTTCTCTCGGTTTGTGCAGCTTGGGGGAATGGACGATCTGAACGAGGCTATCGTTCTTGCTCAGGATGCTCTTCTGCTCTCCCCGCTAGGACACCCATTGCACCCAATATCCTTGACCAACCTCTCAACAAAGCTCATGTCTCGGTACAAGCGACTTGGTGGGATTGATGATATGAATGAGGCCATCGTTCGCGTCCGAGACGCTCTCTTGCTATGCCCCTTAGGACACTTGTATCGCTCATTTTGCTTGAGCAAGCTCGCGGATCACATGTTCTCTCGGTTCAAGGAGCTAGGGGAAGTTGATGATCTAAATGAGGCCATTGTTCTCAACAGAGATGCTCTCGCGCTCTACCCACCAGGACACCCTGATCGCTCAAATACTTTGAACAACCTCGCCAACAATCTTTTCTCCCAGTACAAGCAGCTTGGAGGGCCTGATTTTCTGAACGAGGCCATTGTGCTTGGCCGAGATGCTCTCTCGCTTTGTCCCATGGGTCACCCTGAGCGATCTGCTTGCTTGCAAGACCTTGCGAATTTCCATTTAATTCGGTTCGTAAAGCTGACCCAGACGCAGGATAGAGGAGCGCTTTTCACCCTCTATGCCGAACTGGACCATGCGTCCCAGGCAATATCTTCCCGAGACTTGTTTGCTGCAAAAGCTTGGAACAATACCGCAGAATTATCCCGCCATTCTACGACCCTTCTCACATACGACACAACTCTTCGACTACTCACTGAACATCTGGCTACTCTGCCGTCATTGCCTCAACACCTCACTGTTCTCACGACCTTTTCATCATCACTCGCAGTCGATGCGTTCTCTGCTTGTCTTCGCAACCAGTCACCCACGATAGCCGTTGAGCTACTCGAACAGGGTCGTGGTCTTTTCTGGAGTCAGCTCCTTCGCCTCCGTTCCCCACTCGACGACGTGACTATATCCGGTCCAGCAGGAAAGGTGCTGGCAGATGAGTTCATACGCCTGACTTCACTCATTCGCATTGCACTCAATTCACCTGGCGAGGGCCAGAATGGTCGGATCTGCCATCTCAACCTCGAGCTGCGAAAAGTGATGTCGGATATCCGCCAGTTACCCAATCTCTCTCGATTCCTTCTCCCCGTCCCGTTCTCAGATCTCCAACATGCCGCTATTGGAGGACCTGTTGTCATCGTGAATGCTAGCTGGTTCAGTTGCGATGCGCTCGTCGTAGTTGTCGACAAGGATCCAATTCATATACCACTGCCAATTACGAGGGACGACGTTCGAGGACTGTCTTCGAGGCTTTATGGCTTGACCAAGCTTTCGAGGATCATGGACATGACAAAAGGTAATGTTTTCTTTGCTTTTTTTGAACTGTGCTCATCTTCGGAAAGGCTTTCAGATTTTCTTGCGGGAACTGTGGGATAGGGTTGTTTCCCACATTATTAACTTCCTCCAGACAATATACCCTCTACAGTCACGCATCTGGTGGTGTCCTACAGCGGAGTTCACTTTATTGCCATTGCACGCTGCCTCTCCGTTCAGGAAGGGCCAGAAGGGTGTTTCTGAGCTCTACACATCATCTTATACCACCACGTTAACCGCCCTCATTCGCGCTAGGCAACCTGATTTGACAGATTTTGCGATTCAGAGGAAACGGTTCATTGCCATCGGTCAAGCGGCAGCCAAGGGTGCGAGTGAGCTTCCTTCCGTTGAGGCCGAGCTCGACACCGTTGGTCAGCTCGTCGATGATGCTGCGACGTTTGCACGCATTGAAGGTGAAGAATCTTGCATATCCAAAGTCGCTGATGAACTATGCAAGAACAAATGGGTACACGTTGCCTGTCATGGCGTTCCCAACCGGGAGCATCCATTCGAATCTGCACTCGCTCTTCGTGATGGGCCGTTTACCATCCAGCGGATCATCCAATGCAACCTGGAGAATCCAGAATTTGCGTATCTATCTGCTTGCCATACGACCGTCGGGTATCAAGAAGGCCCGGACGAGGCGATTCACCTCGCATCCGCGATGCAATTTGCTGGATTCCGTTCTGTCATCGGGACTATGTGGGCGGTGGATGATGCTCATGCGAACGAGATTACATCCGAGTTTTATAAGCATATGAAGGACGAGTCTGGGCGTCTTGATCATACCCTGGCGGCACGAGCGTTACGAAAGACGATGAGATCCCTTGGGGATATACCAATTGATCAACGCATCCTCTATATACATCTTGGTGCTTGATTTTGTATTCTCGATCTTGCTTTCTGTCCCGTCCCACTCCCTACCGTCAGTGTGTGTATTCACCCCATGTACATCAGCGGAATTTATTTATCAGTTGTGTCCACATTTCTTCTCGACTCATAAATATCGGTTGGCACCTCATACTCGTGTTAGATTTGTTGGAGTCAACACGCGCAGGTGCAGCATCAGACTCGAGGCCCAAGCAATTCCAAGGCACTAATGATAAGGTGCATCGCAAAGACAAATGCTACCACCGAAAGGTCGATCGGTGATCAGAACCTATCCCTGATAACAATGAACACCATTACCTTCTATAAGAATATGTGCACTCACCAGAGGTTCGACTTGATCGCAATGTACCCTTATCGTCCAGCTTAGAAGATCGGGGAACGCTAAGCTTGTGAGCCTTGATGAGCCATGAAATGACTACTGGCGAAAAGTTGTTCATTTGTTCGCGCGAAATGTTCCGAGGTTCAAAGTCTCCGACTGAGAAAAACTCTGCCACTAGATGACGATCAGCAAGAGCCATTATGTTATTTGTGACAGTCACCATTCGTCTTTTCGTGCTCGTCTGATCATCTTCCCTCAACCCCAGCGCTGCTCGGTTGTGTCTCCTCACAATCACTCTTCCCGCCACGCGAACAGCTCGTACAAGTACTCCCTATGTTAGTTTAACTAAGACGCGATCTGGCTGTGCTAAGATGTCTGCATAGGCCGTGCTGCCATTAATACTGCAAGTTCACTGTACAGTGATCCCTAGGCATGCCTAGTTGTGTCATTCGGGTAAAAAGCAAAGCAAAAGAGATACGTACTGCCCAACCGCCCAGAGGTACACATTAGATTTCTGCTAGACACTACACACTCTCACCGCTCTACCGGTGTCAAGAACATGCACCTAGTGCATCGTTGTGCGCTTGACCAGCCCACGTATCATGCAAAAGCACGATACACAGAGCCGTAACGAGGTAGACCGCTGTGACGGTGGAGCCTGGACCGCCCTGGTGCAGTGGCTAGAGGCTCCGCATATAGTCGCTCGCGCGTGTCCGTAGGTAGAGTACATCCCCCCGCCGTCGCATCTCTCGGCGTTGGCCTCGTCCCAGCCCAGGGTCTGTCTCAGGCCGGGGCCTCTCTACCGCGATGCCCGACATTGGGAAGGATCGCATAATAAAGAGCAGCATACCACCCAACAATGGCGCAATCATCCCACCGCTGACAAAGGGATGAGCATGCGCGACAAAGTGACACGAAAGGGACGTACATACATGCACGACAGCGACGACGTGATCCCACACACCATTCCCTGCACCTTGGTCCCGAAAATCTCGGGGGTCCACCTATCCATCCAGACGAAAATGCGTCGACTCACCCATATAGTACCCCATACATTGTCTAGCCCCAAATTCAAATCACGTTATACGGGTTGTCAAAGCTGACTCACCGTAGCGGGCAGACTGATCCCGACAGAGCTGACGCAGATCAAGAATGGACTCTCCGAGAGCACAAACAAGTTGCAAAAAAGGCCATAGGAGGGTCGTCGTGGCGAGTGCGTGGCGTTCTCCGAGCGAGCTCTCGACTATGTATGGCCCGAGCTGCTCCATCGTAAGTTTAGAGGACTTGGACGAGAAAAGACGACGTACGAGCGCACTAGGGCAACCCCCCAGGGTGAATATCGCCACATCCCATAAATTAACCTCCAGCGACTTATTCTCCCCCGCACTCATCCCGAGCAATTTCACGTGGAACATAGTATAAGCTGTGCACACATCAGCTCCCCTCCGAGTAGGTCTGAACGGGAACGCACCGAGCGACATGAACAGCCAAATGGCCTACACCAGCGACGTCGTTCGGCGTCACTTGAGGTTGAGCACCATCCCAACGCAGTCGGGCCACGCAATCAACGGGCGCTTGATCCACCTCCGAACCTGATCCCCATCTTGAGTGATCGAGGACGCCCTCGATCCACGGGGTCGCGAAGTGCGCCGCTTTGTCTCGTCGGGTAACACAAGACAAGGGAATGGCAGTGCGTCAATGGTGGCCATGCTCAGCCTTTGTAGGCGTTATGCGTCCATCAGGACCACGAACGAGTAGGAATCAAGCGAGCGTAGGGACTCCGTTTGCATGATTTGTCGAAGCCGTGATACAAAGTAAATAGAATCAGCCTTTTGGGGGCTCCTTGAACTCGAACCACTACCATGGCGAGTTTTCCCACGCTGGCAAGGCCGAAAAACGGCAGACAAACGTCTGGCCCCCCGTCGAAAGACAACCAAGGGCCTACCTGCCCACTTACTGGGGACCTCCCCGATACTTGACCTAACCATTCATCTTAGTGCGACTTTTCACAACCC
>JBBPMY010000450.1:0-16071 GCA_038090615.1 Phylloporus gajari
GAGAGCTTTGATAGAAGGATCATGTGTGAAGCACATAGACGGAGCTCCTGGATTCGTTCCGCTACTTCCGTACGGTCCAACAACTCCTTCACAAGACCATACGACCTCGACCCAGTGCCTTGCAGCATGGTAGGGAGATATACCTTTAAGGGTGCCTGTTTTGATCTGGCCAGTAGTTCTTTTGTCCAGCGTAGCGACACAATGAAGTGGTATGTCCAGAGTGCTGGGCAGCTCAGAGCGACATCGCGCCAATGACGGCAAACATATGAAACATTAACCCAACGAGGCAAACGTAAAGTGGGGCGGTTGGTGTTCTCATAGTAGTAGTCGTCGCGTGCGCTATGGACAAATACAGCTGCAAGAAGTTCAGGAGGAAGACGAAAGACAGGCAAAAATGCATTCTTTTGAGCACGGAGGTTGGACAGCAATAGCAATTGCTTTTTGATCTCTTCGTCAATGTATGCTGGAGTCACGGTAGCCATACGTAAGTGGCCTCAGCCCTCTTCGTGTGTCGCTGAGCGAAAAATCTTAGCGTGCGCGAGGTGCAGATCTAATGAGTGAACTGGGTAAACCAGGTACAGTAAGTAATAACTATGGTATGGGGATAATGTAGGGCTTACCTCCAGTCGAGTGAGAGAGATAGGAGTCGGAAAAGGTGGGAACGAGGCGGACGCATCTGTCCGAGTTACCAAAAAGGAAAAATGGTCCACAAATGGGTCATGGCTCTGAGTCTTAAGCACCAAGTTTCATAATTCGGTTCTGAGGTCGAATAAGACGACCATAGACTCCTTGCAACCAGCCTGGTTGGCGACGACCTACCTTGACTACACTTCAATTGCGTCATCTCGGCCCTCATGTGAGTTCTCAAGCAAAAAATGACAACATGTACTTGGTGTACATACGAGTCATTTTGTAGCCCTGCCGATTGTATGTCCTGATTTCCTGAATCAATGTCTGTGTTACTGTAAGTGCGTCTTTCAAAGCCTTGCTAAACGGCTGATGATTCCAACTATAGTCCATACCTGGTCCTGCTCCACAGGAATGAACTTCGTTTTTTGCGTCTGCGTGTATGGGGCCGCTGCAGGTGACTGTAACATCTCGCCAAGCGCATACACTAGTCTAAGATCCCCGCCGATGCTCGACCGGTCGGGGGTGTGTCTGATGACAAGGCGCGAGCCCGAGCTTGGACCACATCTACACTGGCATCCTCGCCAGCCCTGTTACCCTCCGAATTCAACCCGTTGAAGATTGACTGGTACTTCCGCTTGGGGGACGACCCGGACCTACTCCGAGTCGGGCGGGCGGGCGAGTCAAGGGGCGTAATCATGTCGCTCATTATTTGGGTATCACTGGTTGACTTACAAACATGCTTACCTACCATATATTACAGTTGATTTGAAGACCTGATTTTGAGTAAACGAATATCTTGGACCGGTGCGTTGGGCACCTCCGATTTCGTTTAGACCGGGGTTATCGGCACAATACATCCACGCCGTTGTTAAACCTTGAATTTATCGATATCCATCACTGTCTTCAGCTCATATTCATCGATTCGTAGTAGCCTATATGCAATGTGGTCCTCTAATATGAGAAATCACTATCACTATCCTCATCATCCTCCGAGTACAGGTCCTCCCCTTCAACGTCACATGACTCCACAGTGAGTTTAGGATGGAGTGCTTTGCGGGTAGCCAACGCATCGCGCAATGCTTTTTTAGAAGTACGATTCCCCATCTCAGACACCTCGTGGGCAAATGAGATGCGACAAAGCTCCAACTTTGCCAGCGCTGGAATATATATATGGTGCACAGTTGGACCACCATCCCTGGTCCCTGGTCCCCTTGGCGTCTCTGCCTCCTCATCATAAACGAGAGAGAGTAACGGGACGAGATCAGGCATGTTGCCTTCATTCAGCTCCATTTTCTGCAATCCGTGAAGATGGCTTAACGTCTTCCTCCAAAAGTCCTGTGAGAATGGCGGATCGATGACACAAAGAGTCTGGATAGATGTTGAAGGGATAGAACAACAAACGTCACTTGTGATGCGATCCCAATCGCTTTTTCTCGTTGATGGCTCCTTTCCGATACAGATCATGAGAAGAAGGCCGGCACCCCATGGTGAGAAAGCCAATGAGTCATACGGATGGCAGGTATCATGCTCCGATACACACAAGGTGAACTGGTACCTATCGGAGTTGATGGCCAATGAACGTATTGTTGGGCTGAACGATGACAGATCCTCGGACGGGGTAAACCTTTGTGCAAGAACCGATGGAATCTGAGCATAGTCCTCGACGTAGGGACCCTCTATTTGAAACTCCAGCTTGACTTCTGTTTTGAATGAGATATTTACACGAGATAGCAACGCGACGACAGTTGAGAGTGGAGCAATGACGAGAAGGCGAGCAAGACAGGGTAGACCAATTTGGGGGGAGACAACTGATGGCCCGCTGGAGAGAAATCTACGGGCACTAGCAAGAGCGTGATCAAGATGTAAGATGGTGAGGCCTTGCATGCGAGGCAGGGTTGCTAGAAATTCCGCAATATTTTGCGGAGCAGGAATACGGCACAGGAAGAGTGTTGTTAGTCTGCTCAAGTCGAGTATATGCCATGGTAGCGAGCAGTCAGTGAGCTTCAGTGTACGGAGTGGTGGAATATCTTGATCGTTTATTGCTAAAGTCCGCTTAGAAGGGGGAATACAAGTCCCCTCGATAGCCAGGACCTGCAAACGGGGAATACGCAAGGATGATGGAAACACGCTGAGCGGGACACGTAGATGGAGCTCTTGGATTCGTTCTGCATGGCCAAGCAACTTCTTCACGAGACCAGACCAGAAGGGTGTGTCTCTTCTCCCCTGATCAAAGTGGATACACGCCTTCAAGGGGGCCTGCTTTGACCTGGCCAGTAGTTCCTCTGTCCAGCGTAGCGACGCAGTGAAGTGGTACGTCCAGAGTGCGGGGCAGTTCAGAGCAGCATCACGCCAACGACGGCAAACGTATGAAACGTTGACCCAGCGGGGAACATGAAAACCGCGGAGGTTGCTCTCGTGGTAGTAGTGGTCGCGTGCACCATGGGTAAAGATAGTTGCAAGAATTTCGGGTGGAAAGCGACAGATAGGCAAAAACGAATTCATCTGGGCACGGAGGTCGGCCACCAATGTCAAGTGCTTGTTGATTTCTTCTTTAATCTGTGCTGGGGTCATGGTCGCCATATCTTTGTGCGGTCAGTGGGGAGTTGGCTAAAAAAAGAATCATCCAGAGTCAGTTTGGAGTCAGTATTTATATTTTGACATTGCGTTTGTCGACCTACAAGTGAATGTGGGATAAGAACGTCACTTTCACGACCAAAGATATTGACGTGTGGGAGGTTGTCTGAGACTAGCAGGCCCTGACCAAGAAAAGAAGCCAGTGGCCTCTAGCATGCCCGGACGTCTTCATTGCTTGCAGCTCCAAGTTCAACTCCACATGTTGTCTCTTACACCCGCTGATGCTTAACACGTCAGGAGTGCATACCTTCTGAACGCCTCCCAGCCAAGGTGAGGCGAGTGGACGTATTGCCTCAGTTCCAGACGGAGCACGGGCCTGGACCGCCACTGCATGGATCTACACCATCCTTGCCAGGCCTGTTTTCCCCCGATCGACCAATATCTGTGCTCGAGAGATGATCGAGATCCAGACCCGCATGGCTGTGCGTGTGGTGTGCTCGCTCGATATCCACACGACGCTCACGAGACACTGTCGGCGCAATCCAAGCCCTCTCTCCTGGACGAGTGACTGATGACCTCAGGAGCATCCTTCGAGACCAAATGGATTTGTGTATGTCAAACGTATTACGTCCTTGTTGCCATCTTGTAATACTATTCATCCAAATAATAGTGTGTCGTCCCCGCATCCTCATCATCTGCGACATAACACGAAACCGTTCTGAGTTGACAACGGATCGCTTTGACATGGGTAGTTTTAGAAATACCCCACCCCAATGAGTCAGACTCCTCGGATACAAATGTGATGCGATACAGCTCCGGGTTTGATGGATATGTCCCATTTGAGTTTCTGGCAGCTCGTCAGCAGTGAGAACGAGCAAGGAAGCCAGGTTAAGCATACGGCCTTCGTTAAAAGCCAAGCGCTGTAATCCCAGAAGGTGGCTCTTCCAGAGTCAAGTGAGAGTGGCGGGTTAGCGACATAAGGACTCTTGATACCCACCAAGGGAATAGAGCAACAGATGATGTGTCCAGTTGAACATGAATCGCGAGAGGAATGTTTCCCACTGTGGGCCTTCAGACACAGGGATCGCAACCATCATGCCCCGACGCGGACAGAGTGAACGTCAATTGGGACACAAGGCAATGGAGACTTAATGAACGAGTTGCCAGTGAATGACGACAGGTCATTAAACTGGTTAAACCTTCGTGCAAGAGCCGAAGGAATTTGAGTATAACCTTCAGTGGAGGAATCATCTTCCAGTCGAAAGACTGGCCTAACTTCTGTTTTGAGTGGGACGGTTACACAAGAGAGCAATGTAACGACCACTGAGAGTGAAGCAGAAACAAAAAGGCGATTTACGTGTTTGTTGTTGGGCAAACCCAAGTCAGCGCAGAATATCAGTGGTGTGAGCGAGGGGACGATCGAGTTGGTGTACAGGCTGTACTACCTTGAGCAGGAGAAGTTATTCAAGGAAGAGTGGATTAAGGATGGCAAAACTAACTTGGATAATCTCCCAACAGAGAGGTGGACTTATCTACGTTCTCTGATAGTTTTGGCCCCCCGTTTACGTTTGGTTTTTGCTGCCGTTTCTCGGCCCAACGCAACACCACCTTTGCCTTTGCTGACTGCCCTGATGGCTTTTCGAACATTGAGCACATCATCTCCGCCTTGTTCTTTCCGAGCGCGTTTCGTTTCGCCATCCAATTTAGACAAGAGTGCTAAAGCGCTCTCCTTTTCGTTCTCTTCGGTGGGATTAAACTAGTAGAATGATCTTAGCACCACATAAATGTCGTCCCTCATGCACACACCTTGCGCTTGACCCCGCGCATCTTTGTATCCCCCTCGAGTTTCCTATCAAACTTGCCCATACTGGCAGTACTGATACGCGTCGACGCCAGCGTGCGTTCAATCTCACTCTTACGCTGCTCCCGCGTCTCCTGTTGCACCTGTGCCCTAGCCAAATTCTGCAACCGCTGACGCTCATTTTTAGCCACCCGCGCCTTGCGTGCCGTCTTTGCCTCTTGCGCCGGATCCACATCGACCGCTTCAAATCATGAGTCCCTCGCGAAAAAAACCCTATAGAAGACGTACGCGCGTTGGCCTTGACCTCGTGTATCCACTGCGTCTCTGTTTGCTTGTTCTTACCATCCCGTCCCCACCTGTTCACCCACGCCTGACGTTCGTCGTCCCAGACCGCTCTCGACCGCCGCGTTTTCTGGATGCCTTTGGCGGCGGCAAAGCGCTCCCATTTCGTGGGCGGTTTTGGTTTTGGAAGGGGTTTCGCGCGTGGGAGGGCGGTTGTGGGTGGGGGGAGTTGGGTGAGGAGCCCGTCTGGGGAGGGCTGGGTAGGGAGGGCGTAGAGGGCACTAAGGAGGGCTTGAATGCCGTCGCGTGCGGTGGACAAGAGGTATTCTTCGATGTGTGTGCTATTGTACAGGTGTGTAAGGGATGAAGAGGGTCAGAGGAGACGTACGTGTAGCTTTCGAGGTCGATTGGATTGGGGTCTGTGATGGTGAGATAACCAGGGTCGATGTCGAGTCTGTCTTTTTCGACAGTTCGGATGGATTGGCTTTGGGGGGATGAGGAACGGAGGAAAATGGGTGGTCTGACTTACATTTTGGCGGTGTGGGATGCAAGGAGGTGTGAGACGTCCATGATGGTGAGATCAAGTGACAAACAAACACCACTCCGTACATGACTTCGACCTCCGTCATCAAAAGAATTCACTTATTCTTGTCTTTTGTCTGAATTTTCATATTTCTTCATGGCGCACACGACTGGCACAGGCAATACGATGACATCGGTTTTGGTTTCCCTTGTTGGGTTGATGTTTCGTATGTTTGTTGTCGACTGGCGCAATGTCACTCTGAGCGACCCAACACTCTGGACATACCCAAGAGTTCCGTCTACACATGAGGACCACGCTCCTTCCATCGGCGCACACCTTGTTTACTCTCTGTTTACAGATTCTGGAAATTGATGGGCTTTCGAGCCATCTAGACTTGGCATGGACTTCATGATCAGCCCTCTCCGTACACTGAAGCTCACCAACTGTCAGATGCCGATTACCAATGTTCCTCCATTATCGAAGTTCAACATCTTGAAGTTTCTACCCGCACTGAGCTATATGCACGGCCTCGGAGACTTGTATCACGAGTTCATTCTCGCTGGTACCTGTGGCTTCCTCTCTGGTGTAGTCTTTAATGTTTTCCCAGAAATAGAACTACCCAGTCCCGCTCTTGTCTTTGTTCCACTTTCAATGGTCGTCGCGTTGTTATCTTCTCATTCACAACGGAAGCCAGGCTAAAATTTCAACGGGAGGAAGGTATCGCCATGGATAATTATGCCTAAATTCCTCTAGCTCTTGCACAAACATTCGGCTATTTCGAGAATCTCAGGTCAGCGTTTTGGCTCCGCGATTCAATCATCACTCATATGTTTTCTTTGTGTACATCAGAGCGTGGTGTCTGCAATCCTCATTGTGCATGGATTGGCCTCCCAACACTCCGCTTGGGGTCTACGTTGATATGGGGTAATCGATGACAACCAGCGATATAGATCGAATCATAGGCGACACCTGTTGGAATACTCCTTTGTCACATGTTCATACACTTCATGTGATTGCCCCACTATTCTTTTATTGCTTTTGAGAGTCATCTTTGTGGGTTGGTGATGCCTTCATGACTAATCTGACCTTTTCTTACTATCTCACTGCCAACAAGCTAGAAGAGCTGCTGAGGGAACACATTCCTAGCAGAGCTCTGTACAGTTGTGTTTGCTCCCAAGGACTGTTTAGCAAGGGATACCACCTCCAAAAAATTGATACTTGAAGGACTCTGTCCTCAGGTCACTATCTACTTTGAACATGGAAAGGGATGAGTCACCTCAATATATGATGGGCTGGTCATCAGTCCATCTTGAATGATCCTTGGCTCAAATTGTCATTGGGATGGACTTTACAGCTCTCTCTGCCCCCTCCCTTTCTTGGATATCCTACAACTTTCTTCTCCTTGCCCCATCTCTCATTCTCTATGCCCCACCTGCATGATATACCAGCTATTCTTCTCCCCACTCAGTGTAATGCCTGGACTGTGGTATGTGGCAGTCTCTAATTTCTGGATCACAACACATGTCCTCTGTCTCCAACAGTGCAAGACAAATCACCATTTGCTTGAGGGGTATGGCCTAGTTGTGTGTGTTGGTCCCAATAAGTTAATAACATCTATCTGAAGTGTACACTCTGTCCACAAATTTGACAAGAGCAAGTTCTACAAGAGTCTCCTTATATGCATCACTCATCTCATGCTTCTGCTCAAGCTGACCCTTGCCTCAATAGGGGTGAGAATGACCATGCGTAATGACACTGTTCCTTGGTCATCATATATGCTTTTATTTATCTACAGGATTGTAACCCTCAATCATTTGGACACATGATGTGATGGAAAGGGTTTTCCCAACACTATATTCCCACAAATTTGGCCCTTTTCCAGACAGAAGCCCATGTCCATGTTTATTTGTTTTCATATATGGCAATTTATTTGCCCCCTTCTCTCTAGTTCTCAGAATTAATCAGGTACCTGGCCATATTGGGGGGAAATATCTTTTGGACTGCCTCATACTGTTTTGCCACACCATGGTTGGTGTTATCATTTTGTCCCCATGTGGTTACTGTCAAGGTGAACTCAATAAATGGATTCTAAGTAGAATGGATCCTATTGCCACTGTCATACAACTTGCCAAGCAAGGATTTATTATAGGTTCTCTCTGAGAAATATATGGTACAAACTGACTGACCATTATTATCAAAGCATAGGGCCATCTTGTTTAAGGAACATAGTCTCCCCTATCCCTAACCATCAATGACATCAGATTTTTGACTTAGATAAGATTATTGGTGAGGTATTTATATCCCCTTTTGGGCCATCGCTGTTATACTTGGTCTGGGTAGGGTGAAGTGTAGCCTCAAAATAACTTAAGACTAGGAAACCAAGTATACAGAGGGTACTTGGGTCTATACATTGCTCCTTCTATGGTAGCAATGGACTTGTCAACAAACTTGGGTCTTTAAACTGGTCTTAAGTGGACCAGGGTCAAGGGTTCAAAAGACAATGACAAGCTACCTGTTCAGTGCACAGATAGAGCCTCAAAGAGATGAGGGATCATGAGAGGAAAGAGATATATTGCTAATCTAGAGATATAGATGGTAACTCTGAGGAGAACTAACTTAAGGGAAAAGAGAAGGAGAAAGAGAGGTTTATATACCCTAGGTATAGAAACTGATGGAAGATGAAAGAACTGTTGGTACACAGGAATAGTAATCAGGATGATGAAATGGAATGGAATGGAATTGCATGGAATGTCCTAGACTGTGGTGGAAGAGACTATGATTAGGAGAGGGTGATGAGTCATTGGGCTGATGACTAAGAGGAAGTGAGTAATCATAGGAAAAAAGAAGCATCCAGAACATGCATGACTAAGTAAAGAAAAAGAAATCATAACAATCACCTCTGGTCTCAATTACTGAAATGTGTAGTTCATTGATGGCTGTGTCTATGATGTGTTCTAAGTAGGGCATGGAGGAAAACTCCAAGTCAGAGAAGGTCACTTGAATGTAGGGCCTCCTTGAATACAAGTACTTACCTAACCAATGGATGCCTGATCATGATATTATTCTGGAAATGATGAAACATGTGTCTGTTTCTCTTTTGGTTGATATTTTATGTCAAGCTAACTGCTTGTCAAAGGATTGTGGGTTCAGACACCACCTCTACTTAAATTGTCATGTCTTGCCAGACCTGGCTGTCCTCCAGAGGCTTTCATATTTGAATATATTCATAAAGGTAAGGCATTCCATTGTGACATTGAGTGTTTACCAATTCAACATGCATGGCTCTGTGATTGTATATGGCAACACCCAGTAGTCTAGAGTGTGTTATCCCCCATCAATCTATGAGAATGGTACCTTGGATGAATTATTTAATTTGATGGGCTATGCCTTGCTTGTGGGAACACTCATTCCTATGGAAGGGCTGGTTGATGCACTGTGTATAATGTTGTCATCATGCTGTGAGTCACTCTTGCTTCCAGACTTGGATTGGCTGCAATAGTTTTTGAGGGTAGAGGCAAGATGGCTGTCATGTTCCTGTGTCTGGTGTGTTTTTAGTGTTTGGAACATGATTTCTGATTCCTGTGCTTGGGCTTACATTGGGTGAGGTACACATCTTCTGGTTCACCAGGTGTGACTGACTTTTTGCAATGTCAGACCAGAATTACTGTTTTCAGTGGTGTGCTGGTTTTAGGATATATGTATGCAGTGCATTCACATTGATGTAGGAGCATTTTTACATATAAGTACATGGTGTGGCTGCCCAGCCATGTTTTTATTGGTCATCTGTAATGAGTAATATGATGGTTGCTGTTATGATACTTGGACTCCAGGTAGGAGCACATAGGAGCTGAGATGCATTGCATGCTCACAATGGGGTGGTTTTGGGTGCCACATGTACAGCCACAGCAATAGACACTTGTGATTATCATGCTAGTATTCCTAATGCAGCTTATACATGTCTGGGTCTATGATGTGTATCCTGTCATTCTATCTGGTTGAGATACTCATATGCAGAGTAGGTGAATCAGAGTACTGGTTTGTGACCATCAAGGTGGTCATGATCATCCACTTTGTCATTGTGGGCCTCATCTATGATTGAGGCTGGATAAAAACCTGGCCTCTGACTTTTGGCATGGTCAAGCATTTATCAGTGGGTTCTCTGACTTTACACAGATTTTCATGTATGTATGTGCTTTACTTATTTGATGAGGTCAAGCTTGTTGTGATCATTGCATATGAGTTGGTTTGTCTGTGAAAGTTGGTTCTGAGTACTGTCAAGATGTCATTTCCCCCATTATACTATTCTATGTCCTCATAATTCTGATAATCAGACTGTGCATCAGCTAGCAAGTCATGGCATTGCTCCATGCTGCCAATAGTATGTTGCATTCAATGTTGTGCTCTAAGCTCTTGTGACAGTGCATGTGTGGATTTGAACATGGCAGCATCACTAGTGACAGTTGTGTTCCAGCAGACAGGATTTGGCCAGATGTGCATGTCATCAACATGGTGTTGCTCACAGCTGTGCTGTTCCCAATCAACTGAGTGTTTTATAGAAGTTCATGTATGCTCTTTTCATTTACACAAGCAGAGCAGGCCCTATGAGTCTTTGGGTGTGCAAATAAACAAGGAGTACCACACTTTTGTAAGCCTAGTGCATCACCTATGCAAACCACTGACAAATCAACATTCCAGCATGTTCCTTATTTTGGTATTGCTCACATTCCTGACATCTATATAAGGTCAGGGGATTGTGTTTACCTGGTTGCTGAACCCCATGGGTATATCTGTGATACTCCTATAGGATTCAATCAGACTTGTTGTGCTTCCATGCAAGGTGGACAACACAAGGATGGATGTTGTCTACTTCCCCATACATTAGTTCTGTATCTTCAATATGATTTACTCTTTGAGCCATTTTACAAAAGTTTGTCAATTGCCACCACCCCTACCCCCACCTTAGTGCTTTTTCTTTTATGTGCTTAGGGTCTTTATTGTATAGTTTCTGACACTGTACATCCAGGCAAGTTAATACTACTTGTGCACATGTCACCCACATAGTCTGAGATCTCTCTTTCTTCTTCATTTCCATCACAGTACACATGACTATGCATATACACCAAAATTCTTATCCTGCAAGACACTCTGGAGCCTATTGAAGTCTAATGAATACAGATACAAGCTTTTCACTTGTTGGCATGCTTGGCTACTGAGTTTTAGCAAATACTCAAAAACCAAGTATCCAAAAGCTTACAGATGATATGCTTAGAGATGAGATTCATGAGAAGTTCACACATCTTCTCCTTCTCCTTTGGCTCATATTGAGGGTAGAACTCAGTGAGTGCTTTGATAACTTTCATAGACACCCCAGATGATTTGTACTGTTCAGCTGCTACTCTCAATGGATCTTGAATCTTGTCTTGGTGTAGGAAATAGGAGTGCTCCAAAATCAAAACATAGCCTGGAAGCAGCAATTAATATCATGATGAATCAATATCAATTGAGATTACCAATGCCAGTTGTAAGAGCCTTCTTCCATGGGCTAATAGTAGAAGAAGATAACTGTACAATATCAGAAATATATGAATAGTATGTATACAAACAAAATAATTTACTTCTGATTCAAGACTAGGTGGCAAGCTTGTAGGTGGTTTCTTAGATCTCTAACCATTGTATGAAATTAATGATTAAAATAAGTAAGATCTAATAAATTTTATACCTCTGAAGAAACAATAATCTATTCAAATATAATTCAATTAGTGATAATCACAACATGATTGGATAGCTTACTTTCTATAGTATGAGATAAAATATATGAAAACAACAATAATATAAAGGGGGGAAATTTCTCTTACCTCCTTTAATAATAGATATGTGTATAATTTAGAGCAACATATCTGATATAAGAGTGAATATAGTGCTTACATCCTGAATAATAAATTTAGGAATCAGAAAATAGATGGTAAACAAGAAATACCATCTTTGTATAAAGAGAATTGATGAATATCATGCTAATATAATAGTAGAACAACATACCTGCTGAAAATGAAAAACAAGAAATAAGTATAATTTCAATATGGTGATAATGAAAGGTTTACAGGCTATAAATAAAAGATTACTACTATGTTAGCTTATTAATGGATCTCAGATTACTTACATGCTGAGGATAAGAGTGTAATAGAATAAAAAAGAGATAATATGAAAGAGTATTATGTTAAATTCACAATGAATAAAAATTCAGATTACTCACTAACTATTAATGAGAGAACAACAGAATAGAAGAGTCAGGCAGGAATAAACATCATTCTGGATTTATCACAATCAGAGCACTTACCCCCTATGAATGAGGGAACAGCATGGTGGAAGAGGTAGAGATCAGCCTCATTTGAGTCTCCTAATCACAAACAAATCACTTACCCTCTGTGAGTGAGAGAACAGTAGGATGGAAGAGACAAGTAGAGATCAGCAACATTCTAATTTTCCTGATCATAATCAGACTGCTTACCCCCTATAATGAGAGAAAAGCAGGGTAGAAAAGACAGGTAGGAATCAGCATCATTTTAAATTCTCCAATCACAATCAGACCACTTACATCCTATGAATGACAGAACAGTGGGGTAAAAGAGACAGGCAGAAATAAGTACTATTCTGAACTCTCCAATCACAATCAGATTACTTACATACTATGAGTGAGGGATCAGCAGAGTGGAAAAGACAAATAGAGATCAGCCTCATTCTAGACTCTCCAATTATAGTCAGACTACTTACCTGCTATGAATGAGAAGGCAGAAGGGCAGAAGGGCAGAAGAGATAAGCACAGATTAACATCATTTTGAGTTTCACAGTCACAATTAGACCACTTACCTCCTACAAGTGAGAGACAGACAGGTATCAGCATCATTCTGAATTCCTCAATCATAATTAGACCACTTACTAACTATGAATAAGAGAATGAAAAGTGGAAGAGAAATGCAGGTATTAGTATTATTCTGAATCTTCTAATCACAATCAGTTCACTCACCCCCTATAAATAAGAGAACAGCAGGATGGAAAAGACAGGCAGGGATTAGAATCATTCTGAATTTCCTAATCACAATCAGATCACTTACTTCCTATAAATGACAGAACAGTGGGGTAGAAGAGATAGTCAGAGATCAGCATTATTCTAAATTTCCTAATTACAATCAGACAATTTACCATCTATGAATCAGATAATGGCAAGATAGAAGAGGCAGGCAAGATCAGAATCATTCTGAATTCCCCAATCACAACCAGACCACTTACACTCTATGAATGACAGAATAGTAGAGTAGAAGAGAATCAGAAAGATAGTCAGAGATCAGCATTATTCCAAATTTCCTAATTATAATCAGACAGTTTACCATCTATGAATCAGAGAATGACAAGATGAAAGAGATAGGCAAGACCAGAATCACTCTGAATTCCCCAATCACAATCAGACCACTTACATACTATGAATGAAAGAATAGCAGAGTGGAAGAGATGTGCAAGAATTAGCATTATTCTGAATTCCTTAATCACAACCAGACCACTCACATACTATGAATGGGAGAATAATAGAGTGGAAGAGATGAGCAGGAATCAATATCACTCTGAATTCCTCAATCATAAACAGACCACTTACAAGCTATAAACAAGAGAACAGTATGGTGGAAGAGACAGGCAGCAATTAATATCATTCTGAATTCCCCAATCACAATCAGACCACTTACTGCCTATGAATGACAGAACAGTAGCATGGAAAAGACAGACAGAGAGTAGTATCAGTCTGAATCCCTCAATCACAATCAGACCACTCACATACTATAGATGAGTGAATAGTAAAATGGAAAAGACAGGCAGAGATCAGCATCATTCTGAATTACTCAATCACAATCAGACCACTTACCTCCTACAAATGAGAGAATAGCAGGATTGAAAAGACAGGCAAGGATTAGCATTATTCTGATAACCCCAATCACAATCAGATTACTTACCCCCTATGAATGAGAGAATAGTAGATTTGAAGAGATAGGCAGGAATCAGCATCATTCTGAATTTTCCAATTACAATCAGATCTCCTACCTCCTTCAAATGAGAAAGTAGTAGGGTGGAAGAGACAAAGATCAGTATAATTCTGAATTCTGCAGTTGTAATTAGACTACTTACATACTATGAATGAGAGAATAGTAGGATGAAAGAGATTACATTATTTTGAATCCACTAATCACATTCAAACCACTTACCACCTATGGATCAGAGAATGGCAAAATGGAAGATATAAACAGGGATCAGTATCATTCTGAATGGTCCAATCACAATTAGATCACTTACCTTCTATGAATGAGAAATCAGTGGGGTAGAAGAGACACTCAAGGGTCAGCATCATTCTGAACTCCCCAGTCCTAATTAAACTACTTACCTCCTATGAATGAGAGAACAGTAGGGCAGAAGAGACAGGCAGGGATCAGCATCATTCTGAATTCCCTAATCACAATCAGACCACATACAAACTATTAATAAAGGAATAGCAGAGTGAAATAGATATGCAGGGATCAGCATTATTCTGAATTCTCCAATTGCAATCAGACCACCCACTTTCTATAAATGAGAGAATAACAGGGTAGAGAGATAGGCAAGGATGAGTATTATGCTGTATTCTATAATCACAATCAAGCCACTTACCCCCTATGAATGAAGGAACAGCAGGATGGAAGAGATAGGCAGAAATCAGTACTATTCTAAATTCCCCATCACAATCAGATTACTTACCCTCTATGAATGAAAGAACAATAAGGCAGAAGAGACAGGCAGAAATTAGTATCATTCTCAATCCTACAGGTATAATCAGACCACTTACATACTATGAATGAGAGAACAATAGGGTGGAAAAGAAAGACAGGGATCAACATGATTCTGAATTCCTTAATCACATTCAGACCACTTACCTCCTATGAATAAGAGAATAGCAGGGTGGAAGAGACAGTCATAGATCAGCACCATTCTGAATCCTTCAATCACAATCAGATCACTTACTCCCTATGAATGAGAGAATGGCAGAATAGATGAAATAGGCAGGAATTAGCATTATTCTGAATTCCCTAATCACAATCAGACCACTTACTCTCTACAAATAAGAGATCAACAGAGTGGTAGAGACAAATAGGAATCAACATCATTTTAAACTCCCAAATCACAATTAGACCACTTACTCTCTGCAAATAAGAGAACAGCAGGGTGGCAGAGACAAATAGGAATTGACATCATTCTAAACTCCTCAATCACAATCAGACCACTTACATACTATGAATGAGAAAACAGCAGAGTGGAAAGACATGCAAGAATCAGCATCATTCTGAATTCCCCAATCACAATTAAACCACCCACCCCCTGTGAATGAGAGAACAATAGGGTAGAAGACATAGACAGGGATCAATACCATTCTGAATCTGCCAATCACAATCAGACTACTTACCCTCTATGAATGACAGAACAGCATGGTGGAAGAGACAAGCAGGGATCAGCATCATTTTGAATTGCCCAGTTACAATCAGACCACTCACCACCTATGAATAAGAGAACAGTCAGGGAGAAGAGAGTGTATTATTCTGAATTACCAAGTCACAATCAAACCACTTACCATCTATGAATGAGAAAACAGTCAGGTGGAAGAGACAGTTAGGAAGTAGTATTATTCTGAATTCCCTGATCACAATCAAACCACTTGCCTCCTATGAATGAGGGAACAACAGGATATAAGAGACAGGCAGGAATCAGCATCATTTTGAATTTGCCAATCACAATTAGATCACTTACTCCCTATGAATGAGAGGATAGCATGGTGGAAGAAACAGGCAGCAATCATTATTCTGAGTTTCTCAATCACAATCAAAAACTACTTACATACTATGAATGAGAGAACAGTAGGGGGAAGAGACAGGCAGAGATTAGTATCACTCTGGATTCTCTGATCACAATTAGAACACTTACTGTCTATGAATGACAGAACAGTAGGGTGGAAGAGATAAGCAGAAATCAGTATTATTCTGAATTCTCTGATCATTTTTAGACCACTTACTTGCTATGAATAAGATAACAGTAGGGAGGAAGATGTAGATAGGGATCAGTATCATTCTGAATTTCCCAATCATAATCAGATCACTTACATACTATGAATGAGAGAACAACAGAATGGAAGAGACAGTCAGGGACCAGCATCATTCTGAATTCTCCAATCAGAATCAGACCACTTACTCCCTAT
>JBBPMY010000451.1:0-16019 GCA_038090615.1 Phylloporus gajari
GAAGACCGACGCCAACCTTGGAACCAACGCGCGTGAAATGTATGAATCTAGAAAATTTACTTTCGTCGAAGGTGAGAATGCCACATCCAGCCCTTGGGGAATGTCGGTGAATGTTTTCGTGTCAATGGCCATGCTAATGTTTGCCAGAGACGGGCAGTGTCGCAGAAGTTGCAACAGCCCGTCGAGTGTGATACCACCACCACCACCGCCACTCAGCCCCCAACCCCACTCGACATTTATAGCGAGATCAATCAAGCCCGGTGATTCATACACCAGATCAAACAAGTCGGCGTCTGTCAGCTTTACGGACCAGGGAAGGCTGACGGATATTCCTTCGAGGCCATGAAAGGTTTTGTAAAAAGGAAGGTCGTCCAACGTAAGGTGTAGACACATCTGTTCTTCAAGATCAGGTTCTTGGATTCCACTACAATCGCACTTGAGTGTCAACCTGCGAATGGGGCTAGATAAACACGCTTGTCCAACAGCGGCCCAGTATGCTTGAAGGTCCTGCTTCCAAGCGTCATCGGAAAAACTGACATAGAGATCTGTGATTCTAGGGAGGCGAACGTAGGAAAAGAGTCGTATGACAGATTTCAAGTGTGCAGAGGTAATCCGTAAGCTAGACAAGTTGGGGAAAACGAGGATTGAGCCAGATTGCGAGATGCGGTTGGATAAACCAATGCTCAATGTGAATGAAAGGGATGTCAGAGTAGGCACGGAGGCGAGATGTAAGATGGCATCCGTGCTCAATGTAACCCTAAAACAATCCAAGGATCGAAGATTGGTCCACCGGCACACTTGGCTAGAAACTGCTGCATCAAATTGAAGGGCGGGAGACCAGCGAGTACAGAAATTCTCCATGTATTGGCAACGTTTCCCAACAGCATCCAGAAATCCCACCAGCGGGGCTTCTGCTTCAGGAAAGGTTGTGAAATAGAGAGTAAGTGAGGTCAGGGAAGGGACAATGACATGCACGATGGGGAGTATTGAGAGGTCTCGCCACGACAGCGATCGTAGTTGTGGGAAGAGTGGATCGGTGGACGGAGCCTGGGTAAATATTACTCTCGTCGCGCTAGTATCAAGAGAGCAAGCAGTGGATAGGCTGCATATGTATCTGACACGATGGGTGTAGCTTCGGAGGGTATCCCATTCAGATTCATGAAGCTCCCTACTGAACGAGTAGCACTGCAAGATAAAAGTCTATTGTGTCCATCGAAATGGAAACTAGAACATACTTTACCGGATGCGCAACACGCTTCAGGGAGACATCGAGCTAGGGGAGAAAGGTCACGTAGCTCTTCCCAGAGGATATCCAAAGCAGGCTCTTTGAACGTTCGGCACGTTCTCGCTAGTACAGCCAGGCTTCCAAAGGGATGGCATTCAAGGTAGGATAAATGTCCAAAAATATTGGACAGGATCTCCTCAAGTAAGAACGCTCGGTGCATATGGGTGGCCTGCGTAGTGGTGGTAGATTTGTCGCTCAAAGCGGCGACTGAATATTCCAAGCCATGCAAGTGCGACATGTGACGCCTTGTAGCACCTTTGCTCTCCGTTTCTCAAGATGTATCTGCATTTTCTCTGTCAGCCCGTTCACGCCTTAGTCTATCCCAGACCCTCGTTCTTGGTGTGCGTGCATATGATCGCAATCGACAGGTTTTTGACCTATGCGCACATGGCTCACGTGCCACATCATACCAACGCTCAGGTCTTCAGCTGATTCAAGCTGTTGAATGGTCCAATAACAAATGTACTCTGAGCCCGACTATATATCCGCCTTGTAACAAGACGCCAAAGATGTGGCATCTAACTGCACGTTAGATTGTGTGGCCTGCTTTAACGCACTCGTCTAGCCTCTGCAAAAAGTTTTTAGTATGTATCGCATCTTAGGTATCACGTACAGTTGTCAAGACATTCCATCGCGTCCCGCACATTATTCCACAGGGAGTTGAGAAGGCACGCTCGATTAGAATCCCAGTCCGCACGGATACCGATATCAAACGTCCAGGAGTCCAATTTGAGTGCTACAAAGACTGACGCCAACTTCGGAACCCACTCGGGTAAGATATGCGAATCCAGAAATTTTACATCCATATCCGGCGGGAACCCCACATCCAGCCATTGAGGAATATTGTGGGTGAACGTCTCTGTGTCAATGGCGAGGTTCATGTGCCTCAGAGACGGATAGCATCGCAGAAGCTGCATGAGACCATCAAGCGTGATCCCACCCCCATCGCCATCTGGTCTCCAACCCCACCCAGGATTAATGGCGAGGTAAGTCAGGCGAGGTGATTCATACGCCAAATCAAGCAGGTTGGCGTCTGTCAGCTTTACAGGCCCGGGGAGGTCAATATAAATTTCGTCGAGGCCACGAAAGGTTCTGTAGAAAGAAAGGTCGTCCAATGTGAGCTGTGACTGTAGCTGTTCTTCGAGGCCGGACAGATCCTCAGTTCCATCGCACTCGCAAAAGAGTCCCAGGTGGCGAAGGGTTTTTGAAGGGCATGCTTGTTCAAGGGCAGTCCAATATGCTTGAATATCCTGCTTCCAAGAGCGATTTGAAAAACTGACGTTAAGATCTTTGATTGTAGGAAGGCGAATGTAAGAAAAGAACCGAGTGACAGATGACAGGGATGCAGAACAGATCTGTAGGAGAGACAAGTTGGAGAAGACGAGAATCGAGCCAGATTGTGCGATGTAGTTAGGCAAATCAACGCCTAAAGTAAATGAGAGGTGCTTCAGGGTAGATATGGAGGCGATATGCAAGATGGCGTCTGTGCTCAAGTTGACCTGTAGACAGGTCAGGAATCGAAGACCTGTCCACCGACACACTTGGCGAGAAATCTCTGCGTCGAAAGGAGCAACAGGACAGTAATACACACAAAAGTCTTCCATATATCGGCAACGTTCCCCAACAATGTCCAGAAATTCCGTGGGCAGAGAATCTCCATCGCGAAAAGACCAGAATTGGAGATGAAGCGAGGTCAGGGATGGGACAATGGCATGCACGGCGGGGAGTATTGTGAAGTTACTCCAATCTAATGACCGTAGCTTCGGGAAGAGTGGGTCGATGAAGGGAGCCTCGGTAAATATTGCCCTTGTAACGCTAATATCAACATGGTCGGTGGAGGAACGTATGTGTCTGACACGACAGGTGTAGCCTCGAAGAATATTCCATTCGGATTCATTGAGCTGCCTGCTGAACGAGTACTTAGAACGCCTCTTCTGGGTATGAGTTTATTATATCCGTAGTAATGAGAACTAGAACATACTTTATGGGATATGCGACACAGTGCTTCAGGGAGACATCGAACCAGGGGAGAAATGTCCGGCAGCTCTTCCCAGAGGAGATCGAGCGCAGGTTCCTTGAATGCTCGACATGTTCTGGCTAGTACAGCCAGGTTTGACTTTCCGGGGTCGAAAGACTCGAAAAAAAGACCAAAAATATTGAACAAGATCTCAGGGATCAAGAGCGCTCGGTGCATGCGTGGGGTAGATTGCGTGTTGATCTGTACAAAGAAATGTAGAAGCGGCGACTGAATATGCTCGTCATCGAAACTTGGGGTCGTCGTGTTTTCACGTCCAATTCGTGTGGGTGGGTAACCTGGGTTGTACCAGGCTTTCTCTGTTTACCTATACTGACTTTGTTTTTAGTGTAGTGCCTACTTCCCAAGGCTATACACGCACGACATCTGGTTGAGTTGCCAGTGGTCGTGATGCCGTAGCTAGGCCAACGTACGCACTGTCATTTCGTTGTTTGCATCTTCAGCAGTCCACTCAATTCTATGTGCTTCCCAGTCAGAGCTTCCAGGACCGAGAGCGAGCTCGAGATCCCGTCGTCCCTCTTGGTCACCGGCACCACTGAGTTGCATTTGATTTCCACTATACATTCGACACAACTCTACCACCCATTCCTCATCGCGACTCTCTTCTCCTCTTCTTCCCTCCAGGTGTAAGCATCACCGCATTCCAACCTCTCACATGCAGCCCACTCTTCGATACCTCTACCCTGCTCTCTTGGGTAGCGGCGAAACCTTCCCTCTCACACACGTTGCTCCGCCCTCACGCATATGTCCACGTTTACGCTCACATCACACCCCACAACGTTGACCTGATGCCGAGACGGTGATAATAGGGAAAAACAGGTGGACAAATTCGCCAATGCGGCGTGCATGGCCTCTTGTATTCCAAGTGTTGGATTGCGTCGAGTACTATCCAGACCACCGATATCCTTGGTACGTTGGCGATATCGGCGAACAAGTATGACGTACGCGAGCCCTACGACTCGGTTGACGTCACTATCTAAGCCCTGGGACCATTGGCTCACCCAATTCGGTTCCTGCTTGTACGGGTTAGAGCTTCCCGTAGCGCGGTGAACTCTGGGTCACTTACCTCTCTTTTCCGTTCTCGATAGTGATTTGATATCATCCCCAATATCGCCCTCATCGCCCTGGGTCAACGGACAGCATCTCCGAGTTCTACCACCTTTCCAGGTGCGATTGAACAAACGTTATTAGACGCTCGCGTTCCAGCCCAGAGGCCGGAAAGCAGCGTTAGTGACAACGTCGTCGTATGAATAGATCAGTGGACAAGGAGTACGTGAATACCCCATAGACACATACACACGCGTGTCGTCTCACCTGGCAGTCTTAGATGTGGTACCAGGGTCTAGCGGGCTTTGAGTCTTGACACGCGAGTTTGGTCTATTGATACGGCAAGTAATCACCACATTTACTGCGTTCCAGGAAGGATCTGACGTTGAACACTCTGGTGACAGCAGGAAACGACGTAAGTAAACTTACCGAGCACTAACCCTTTGAATGGATCTAGTAGTACGTGCTACTCTTTTGTATTTCATGCATCTCAGCTTATCCCATGACCCTGTAAAACGCAGGGCGAGTAGCCGTGTTGATGTTCAGATGAACTGCCTCGAATGAAGCTGTCCGGTGGGGTAGATAGGTATGTTGGGCCAGTTAGCCGGCGCCAGTCCGGATGGATGGGTAGAACAGGGTTCTCGGTCTGCAGGATGATATTGAGTAGTCAGAGAGCATAAAGATATTCTATCCGCCGTCAAATGATAAGACTGTTGTAGTCGTTCCATCGTGGGAGCGGTGGCGACAGCAGCCTTTGCCTGCTTTCCTGCCACAGTGGCATTCAACCACCCTCCTAGCTTTATTCCTAACATCATGGAGATCAAAAACCTCAGTGAGAAATATGGAAGGTTCAGGATTCTCTTCATCGGCCGAGCCAACGCGGGAAAAACAACCATTCTCGAGAGAATCTACAGAAGATCCAGAGATCTACAACAAAACGTATCGTACCCTCTCTGGTCTTGATCTACTAACAAAGCATTGATGGGTTGCAAACAGGTCGATTGTGAGATCCCGCCAACGTTCTTCACAGCGTTGTCCTCATTGCCGCTAACGAGTCGTCGAAACGGTGACCCGCTCGCTGTTCAGCACGATGTTTGCGACGACCCGCCCATGGACCCGCCGTCTCCAATTTCTCATTCGTTTGCTCATGACCGACTCAGTCCCTTGCACGCCCAATGTTCCTCCACCACCGCCCGTCATGGATGGCCCCAAGTCTCGTCCGTCCCACCTGTATCCACATCCACGAGCCATTGCTAAACATCAGTGTCGAGTTCACCCCGACCTTCCACGCTCATTTGGTTGAAACCAGTCCCGAACTCGACCCGAGCACTCTTGGAAGACATCGTCAAGGCGTTTGATGCACCCATCCGGTACGCCTTTACCTACGGCTCTGGGGTGTTCGAGCAAGCGGCCTCCGACACCTCGCACGACCATCCCATGGTCGATTTCGTGTTTGCCGTACCCATTCGGATCACTGGCGCTCGATCAACATGCATCAGTTTCTAGGGAATTACCCGCTGCACGCACGTGTACTCGGGTCGAGTGTCGTCTCGGGGATGCAGGCAGTCGGTCCTGGGTTTTGGTTCAACGCATACGTGCCCATGCACGGCGTGGTGAGTGACGCCCATGCGTTATCGGGCGGTGTTGACCCCGTGTAGATGATAGTATGGCGTGACGATGGTGGACACGTTGTGCGCAAATCTACTCGACTGGCGGACGCTCTATCTGGCGGGACGCATGCACAAGCCGGTACGGATCATCAGGGGTGATTCACGGGTGCGACTGACCAAGCAGGTCAATCTAGTGTTTGCGCTCCATATGGTGCTACTGATGCTCCCTGCGCGGTTTACCCAACGGGAGCTGTTTTCGGCGATTGCGGGTATCAGCTATCCGGGCGATCTGCGGATGGTACTCCCGGCGGAGAATCGGGGCAAGGTGGCGAATATAGTGGCGCTACAGGACGGCCTGTTTTGGGAGCTGTATTGGCAGCTTGCGCAGGGGTTGCCCGGGGTGTGGTGGCTTGTGGACTCGGAGATGGTTGAGCAGGACACGTGTGCGCATGCATGGGCGGTGCATTTGAAGAAGCTGCCCGAGGGGTTGTTGGTGAGAGTGCATGCGCGTGCGCAAACATGGGGGCCGCTGTAGGAGGTGGACGAGTTGGCGTATTGGCTGTGAGTAGTGGGTGATCCGGCGTTACCGTCGACGCTGCGTTCAGGTGCGTGCATTGGCTCGGTTTGGGGCATGTAGTGATGTGACGCAGAAATGAGCAGGATTGTGCAATATCCGGCGACGGTGCAGTCCATCAAGGGCGTTGTGAGCGCAGGTATGTGGAAGAGCACGATACGCCGCAGTCAAGGTTAGCAAATACGTCAAGTCTCGTGGATAGCACCTATATCGAATCCGGATGTAACCTATTTCCCCTTATTCCCGACAGTGTCTCGATCTCACTCCGACCTTGACCATCACCACGATGAAGCGCAGGTTTTTGAACTCGCACCAGTACAAGCGGGCGATCTCTGCTGATACGGGTCCACAGCCATCTTCACCAGCCAAACGCGCACGAGGGTATGGTGACGGTGAAGGGCTCGCTGCGATCCGCAATCAGAAGGCGATGGACGTGTAGGTCGTCGCTCTTCAACGTTTAGAGTGTCGCTGATGTTGATCACAAAGATCAAACGCAGGAGTGGGTGATTCAAGGTAGGTCTCATAGTATTTTGAGTTGAGTGTCTTTGTGACTCATCGATGTCAGCGATACTGTCGCGAAAGGAAAAGGCAAGGCAAAGGCTGTCGATGAAAATACATTGTCAGATGACAATTTGTATGTCACATCTGTAACTTCCTACACTTCATACTCATAGTAAGTGCACAGAATAGACAAAGGCATTGGGCCACTTTGAACAGTTGTTTCATAAAATGTTAGTTACACTCAGTATCAACCCAAAGAACAAAGTGGCTTTTTTTGCATAAACTTGGGGTTGTGTATGTTGGACATCTTCTATTTGAATTACTACAATCTAGGTATTTTAATCAGTATCCATTTTAGTGTGATCACTGATGAGGACCTGATCACTATGTAAACAGTGTAATGGCAAGACCCTACCATAGCATAACTTATTTGAGAGTTTGATGTATCATTTATGTTAATTATGTAGGAATTTCACCTCTGAATGTTAGTATATATATCTGCTTTGAGTGGGCTATTTTGATAAAGAGATCACTGCATTTGAATAATGACAGTCATTATACTGTCCTCAGGCTAATACACCTGGTCATATGTTCAAGTATTTTTACTAGTGTATCTTTTCAATTTAAATTGATATTTGTCAAACCAATATTTGTAGAAAATATTATACTCTGCAAGATCTGAGCATTTGAATATTGTGCATTAACATCTTCATTGCAAATTAGAATAATAACATGACAGTCATGATAGACAACAGAAAAAGACCATAGGAAAATATGATATAGCCATTCACATGAATATTATTCCTTCCAACAAGAAACCCAAGACTCTCCTAAGAAGGGATTGTCAAGATCAATGTCATATATGCTTCTATTCCAAGAGGCTACCCAGTCAGCACCTATAATTTTTGAAGAATAAACCCTATCACTATATATAAACAGCTGAGGAAGGGAAATGAATGCTTGTATTTTCCATAATGTAATAGATTTATCTCTGGAACCAGAGACAATATATCTTCCATCAGGAGAGAAGGCAATAGATTCAATGCTATCTGTATGCCCTTGGAATGGACCTGCCACAGTCTTCCCAGTGATTGTGTCCCAAACTCTGATGGTCATGTCACCAGAGCCAGAGATAACATATCTGTTATCAGGGGAATAGACAACAGAGTTGATCCAATCTGTATGCCCTTGAAATGGATCTCCCACACATTCTCCAGTAGTTGCATTCCAAACTCTAATAGTTTTGTCCTTAGAGCCAGAGACAATATACCTGCCATCAGGAGAGTAGGCAACAGAATTGACTCCAGATGTGTGTCCCTGGAATGGACCTGCCACAGTCACACCAGTGGTTGCATCCCAAACTCTAATGGTCTTATCATCAGACCCAGAGACAATGTATCTGCCATTAGGAGAACAGGCAACAGAGTGAACATTATCTGTATGTCCTTGGAATGGATCTCCCACACACTCTCTGGTGGCTGTATTCCAAACTCTAATAGTCTTGTCATCAGAGCCAGAGGTAATATAGCCACTATCAGGAGAATAGGCAACACAGTTGACCCAACCTGTATGCCCTTGAAATGGATCCCCCACACACTCTCCAGTAGTTGCATCCCAAACTCTAATAGTCTTGTCATCAGAGCCAGAGACAATGTGCTTTCCATCAGGAGAGTAGATAACAGATCCAACCCAGTTGTCATGCCCTTGAAGTAGACCTGCCACAATCTTCCCAGTGGTTGCATTCCAAACTCTAATAGTCTGGTCATCAGAGCCAGAGACAATGTACCTGCCATCAGGAGAGTATGCAACAGATCTGACCCTATCTGTATGCCCCTGGAATGGATCTGTTGTGCTCTCTCTAGTACTTGCATCCCATACTCTAATTGTCTTGTCATCAGAGCCAGAGACAATATATCTGCCATCAGGAGAGTAGGCAATAGATGTGACCCAGTCTGTGTGTCTTTGAAATGGATCTGTCACAGTCTTTCCAGTAATTGCATCCCAAACTCTGACAGTATTGTCCCAAGAACCAGAGAGAATGTACCTACCATCAGGGCAGTAGACAACAGATTGAACAGCATATGTGTGCCCTTGGAATGGACCTGCTATGGTCTTCCCAGTGATTGCATCCCAAACTCTAATAGTCTTGTCATAAGAGCCAGAGACAATATGTCTGCCATTAGGAGAGTAGGCAACAGAGGTGACACCAGATGTGTGTCCCTGAAATGGACCTGCCACAGTTACACCAGTGGTTGCATCCCAAACTCTGATAGTTGTATCTCTTGAGCCAGAGACAATATACTTGCTATCAGGAGAGTAGGCAACAGATGTGACCCAGCTTGTGTGCCCCTGGAATGGACCTATCACAGTCTTCCCAGTGATTGCATCCCAAACTATAATGGTCTTGTCATCAGAGCCAGAGGCAATATGTCTGCCATTAGAAGAGTAGGCAACAGAGTTGACATCAGATGTGTGTCCCTGGAATGGACCTGCCACAGTCACACCAGTGGTTGCATCCCAAACTCTGATGGTCTCATCATGAGAGCCAGATGCAATATACTTGCTATCAGGAGAATAGGCAACAGAGTTGACCCAATTTGTATGTCCTTGGAATGGATCCCCCACACTTTCTCCAGTAGTTGCATCCCAAACCTTAATAGTGTTATTGAAAGAGCCAGAGACAATATACCTACTATCATTAGAATAGGCAACAGATAAAACACGACTGTCTTCTTTTATTTGATAGAGTAATACTTGCCAGGTGGGTAGATTTATAGATGTGCTAGAGACATCTTTATGGAGGTGGTCAACCCAGAGCTTTTGCAGTAAAGAGTTGGATGGAGTCTTGGGCATAGCTAACAGATACAAATGGGGAGTGGATGCTTGAAGGATGGGGGAAAATGTGTGAATAAATTTGGATGCTTCCAATGCTAGTGTGGCAATTTCATGGTCCTAGTATCCATCTTTGTTAGCATTTTCAATATATCATAATAGTTCAACTGACCTTGGCATGCCTATGTAAGGTATTACAAGCTTCTATGGCAGATGGAATAGAGGAAGCTAAGGAATAGGAGAGGAGACTGATTGCTTCTAGCCAGTAAGGGAAGAATTGCTTGAAGAAGGAAGTGATTTCTTCCAACAGTTCTGGTACACAGGTGGCACATTGGAGGTGGGCCATCCAGTATCTGCAAGCATAGGACAGGAAAGGGGGGATGGCCTTTTTCACTCTAACATCTAAATCAAGAACATTGGCATTACAGAGTTGGGAGTCCTGGAGGCCACATATGTTGAATTGGAGATTGTCTTGCATGCAAACCAGTAGTGCTCGTCCAAGAGGCAGGTGGCAGGGTACAATGTCAACATAGAAGGTCAAACTTTGATCCTTGTTGAGTAAGAAGTCATGGAAGGAGGAATGAAGAATGTGGATGGGTTGATTGTCATCAACCACCCCTTCTAGCAATGATCCCATATGTTTGAGGATCCCTTGCACATCTGTATCTGTATCTGAGCTGAAAAGGGCAGATAAGGAAGAAAGGGAAAGAGGTTCGTGAAGTGCAAGAATGATGCCCATCACGTGTTGGAAGGATTGTTGCGTGTCAGGAGACTGAAATAGTTGTCCTAGTATAGTTTTATACAGCTCATACAGAGGTTGTACAGGAGCGCTGTTTTCCCGATGCAGAAGTAAATTGAATCGCTCGCGCGGGCTAGCTCCGGTTTCTTGAATGAATTTACAGGCCGTGGCTGCCCATTGGAACAGATGTTCCGAATGACGCACAAGTTTACTACACCACTCTTTGTCATGCGAAGACAACTTGCGCATGGAGGAGCTATCAATGGAATGTCGGATGAACTTGTCAATATCCTCATCAACAATATCCATGTCTATTTGACCCATTTCTTTATGAACCAAGTGCGGGCCAGGTGGAAGTATGGTCAGGATGTCGCTCTCTGGACGAGCCGTGATGAGGAAGCGAAGATTCTTCGGCAGTGCATTGTCATTGATTTGTGTGGAAAGCGTGTCTAAAAGTTCCTTGCGACCATCTCGATTACCGCTTTCGTCAATAGCGTCGATGATTACCATCAGCTGGCATCCCACAGTGTCAAGATCCCTGCCCGGTTCAACGATGAGCCGCTCCAGTTGCTCTGAAGGCGATGTCGACACGAGTAACGCTCGATTTTTCTCCACTATCTTCCACAGCGCGGACTGGTAATTTGGGTCGTGGTCGCAAAGATCCCGCGCGATCGTACTGCATAGGTTTTGTGGATTTCGCCTCCCAACATCAGTGCTGGAGAAGCAATATGACGAAGCAAGCCTCTTTTGCTTGTCATACAATCGGGCGATCGAGTGAGCTATCGAGGACTTGCCCGACCCAGCGACCCCAGTCAGGAGGCACACCCGCGGTGCACCTTCTGTGGTATCATTCAAAACGTCATAAATTTCCTTGAGAAGAGAGACCCGAGTGCCAGGTAGGCATCCCTTTCCAGATGCATATCTAGCCTGAGCATATGGCATCTCGTTCAGGGCAACCAATTCCGCTGCATTGCCCTGTGAGTATCTTGTCCATAATCCAACAACGCCCACACGTACTGATATTCTGTACCATGTCGACCATGCGGAAGATCGTGATTTTAGTCTGAAGCGCGACGTCTTGCAACAATGCAGTTTTCAGTTCGCGCAACTTATCCTCGTAGGCTGCAATCTTTGGATCGATATCAGAGATCAGGTTTTTTGCAGTACGAATCCCTAGACAGAGGTTAGCATTGACCATGGACATTGCAAAGCTTGCGACAACTGACAAAAGTTGTTTGGCTTGCTGTAGTCGGAGATAAAGTAACTACACTCCGTCACTTGTCGGAGTAAAAGTCCGATGAGCTTTTCATGTTTCTCAACCTTTTCTTTCAAGGGTCCAGTGTCCTGAGCAAAGTCGAAGGCATCTCGCATCGCGCCTGCCAAGCGAATGACCCGCTCGTCGCGGTTTTTCTGGTTTATAAGCACCTATATGGATTATCGGTCATGATCAGCGGTGATAGGGGTCATAGAAGGGATAGACAGACCCTATTCGCGGCTGAAATAACAGACCAAGCCATCGATGTATATGGATGAATCTACCAAGGGTTCAGGTCATAAACGAGTGAAGAAAGAGGATGAATACGAATTACCGCTGCGATATCAGTGACGATCTTGTTAAACAGCTCAAAGTTGCGTAAGAAGACACCCCACGTGTTCTCGAACGCCTGCGCCTCTGTCATGGCGCCTGTAACATTATCGACAGCCGCGGGCAAAATCTCGGCGGCAGCTGAGGTACCAAGGGTGCCTATCGCTTCCGTCGCCTGCTTAACGCCTTCGGCAGCTTGATGTTCGTGTGGCTGAGCGGAAAACGTAAACTTGATCGTGAGATCTGCGAGATTAGACCCATCGGAGGTATCCTTGGAAAGTCGCTCTTCAAATACTGATCGCAGAGATCGCATCAGTATAAAATGTCGACAGAGATTCCTCGTACCTCCATTGTTCAATTTCCCTCTTATCTCCTGGATCGTATAGGTGAGAGCTCCGACCAGTTCATTTTTCTTCAAAGGAGAACGGTGCTTCCAGTAAACTTGCATGACGATCGTGGACAGATCGCCTCCGTCACTAACACTATTCAATTCCTTGGCGCAACTTAGAGAAGGATAACAACGAACAAAATTAGTTCTTCAGGCCAACGAGCGCAATTATTCTTTGCTTTGACCATGGCTGTCTGCTTCAACAGGGAGCCATCTTTGACGAGCTGGATGTAAAATCGTATTGCTTTATTTTGTGCCGATTTGCGGAGCTCGATGTCTGAATAACAGTTAACATGAAGGTGAGAGGAGGGTTAGTGGTGCAATCGCACCTTTGATGATGACCGTCAAGTCGGCCCTTGGAGAATTGACTTAGCGTGCTCAGGAGGTTTCAAGCGAAACAATGCAAGTAGTACATACATAATTGATCGAGGATTTGAGGTGAGTTGCAGAATTATTCGAGAAGTTGTGAGCGTCAAAAGGGACCAAGAGGAACCGAAGTTGCGAGCTTGCGTTTCAATGCGATGTGGCGTTGCCAAGTCTAGTCAATCGGACTTGATAATCACTGAGTTCAAACGTTCTCAGGTTTCGCTCTTGGTACAATATCACCTTTCGAAAATACAAATCGCGCTCTAAACAAATGGATTGGCTTTCGATGGCAACCGTCAAGTTACCCATTCTAGTCTAGACTCCATGTAGCCACGCTCTCGAGCAGCCATTCCCCAGTCAGATATGCAAGATACACCGTGGTCCTCACCCCAACCCAGATCATCGCCTGCATCAGGATCGTGCGCTCCGCATTGCCCACACCCGCTCCTGATAGTGACGGGCATTGTTTGACGAGCCAAACCTAAGCGAGAGTGATCTTTAGGATCAGAGACGTCAGTCACAAACACGGAGATGCGAACTTCAGTCTTTCAGATCGTGGATGTGCACGTCATCATGGCTCCATTTACGACATACTATTTTTCGATTAGACAACCAGAGTTATCACCAATGGAAGAAAAAGAGCACATACTTATTAGTAGGAGGAGAGAGCAAGACGGCGAGGGCGTGAACACTCGCAGGAGGGGTGATGCAAAAGGAACGGGGCTGGGTGTATAAGCCTGTTTAGCGGTGCGCGTGGCCGACAAAAAAGTTGCGATGGATTACAATTTAGTGACCCTACTGCAGAATTGAAGTCAAGAGCACGTACGACGTCCGAGGACCTCCAAACACTACATCCTCTACCGACGTCTAGGGGATTGTCCAGCGCTGGGCTAGGACACGCGTGGTGTTATCGAGAGGTTGTAGGTTCTTGCTTGCTTTATCATTGCCATGCCGGGTCGAGCGGTCCTTGTGCAGGTACTTAATAGCAAGAGATATGCGATGTCAGGGGAGACGGGTAGTTCAAAGTCAGGGTACGTACAACAGTTTGACTTGGAATACGAATGGGCTTGATGTCGCGGGGCACCGTCCACGACAGGGATGCGGCTGAATGGCGAAAGGGACCATACACCTTGACTGAGGAGACCTAAATGCCATCAGCTCAGCCTCGACTTCCAGGCTAGAAACGTGCTTACCTTGACACTACTGTGCCAACTCAGGTAGTATCCTGGCCCCGTTGAGCTTGCTGTTGGCGTCGTTCAAGTACCTCCACGACCATGGTAGTCATGCTGCAAAAAAAACCCAGTCTGAACGGCAATTATGTTGGGAGGAGCGACGAGCAAGAAACAGAAACAACTGACCTTGCAGAGGACGTCTCTCCTCTGTCCCCGTCACGCGTCACGTCACACGAGTGAATCCCAAGGGAATTGATTTCAAATGCACCAGGGCCACGATGGTGCAGTCGAGCTTCTGAGATAGCCGGTGAGTGTCATCTCGCTTTGCTGGGCTGCACCCAGCCCAGTCAATCATGTGCTCCTCCCTTTCTAGGTCCCCCTAAAAGAACTAATTTGATCAATGACTGGACATCTGGCGTCGTTCTGCGTGTCTACTGTGGCGCCAGGTTCTCTGACAGTTACACTTTCAAAGCAGTGTAGCTTCAAGAGTGTAATCGCACTGTAGTTTGAATGGAAATCGGTCCGTGATGCTTCCTAGTTAATCTTTGCGGCAGTGACAACTTAGGTCCCGGTGGGACGTATCTTAGCAGGCCCCTCTTCAAGTGTCGCCAGTCTTCCGTCTTGGTGGGACTTGATCGTCGTCATATCGTAGGTACAAACGGCGTCCACTTGCTCAATATGGTCTTCGTCTAGCGCTTGCCAATTGGAACGGATCATCACGCGGAGTCACGGCTGTGCGACAAAAGTTCGAGGTGAGATGTACCCACCGAGATGTACATACGACGTACGCTGATTAATTGGTGTATCCACCCACTTTTTCATCCTCCGGAACGCAGCCGCCGTACGGGTATGATCCAAACAACTCATCAACTATGTACTTGTAGAACGCGGCCCGAGGCGACCTTCTTCATCTCGACATCATCAACTGCCTACATCGTCCCAATAACAGAGTAGAGCCCAGCAAGCTGCATCGCAGACGCGAGGTCAATCGCGTCGTCCGGGCTCTCCGAGATCTCCAACGGTTGGACATGGCGAGAGGTATGCAAACTCGGGATTGCACTAAATAGTCCGTCGAATCGTAAAACGACCATCGTGCATCGCGAAGGCGAATTCGAAGAACCGTTTCTTGTCTAGAACACCGTAGCAGCCTGGGCACTCATTCGCTCTTGCTTGGCTCTTCGACGATCCTCGAGACGCGCGCGTTTTATCCTTCTATACGCGCAAATGTGACGCGACCGTCAACAAGCTGTGCAATATGGGTCAGTTCGGTACTGATGGTAAGTAGGTTGTTTATGCCGCGGGCGCTGCCTTCGCCATTTTCCATCGTAAAAGACAGAAAAAAATAATTCTCGAGTCCATGACCACGGGGCTCGATGGAAGTTCGTGATGCCTTCATCATGGATAGACTGGTGGTCTACCTTGGCTGCGACTCATTCGCAAACACCAGTTTTACAGATTGAAAGACAAAGAGGGCGACGACACCAATCGTTTAGTAACTGACTCTGTTCATAATGAATACAATAGGATACAAAGTTAGGCCCCAAGATGTATATAAAGAATGCGCTGGTCCATCGAAATATCCGCCTTCCTCATCGTCATCCTCAACGCCCGTGGTGCTCGCATATAATCCAAACGACCCGAGTCATCGATCATCAGATCGTAAAACATAGGTATCACCTTCTCCGTCTGAGAATCATCAACTGCCCACATCGTTCCAATGACAGAGCGAAATCCAGCAAATTGCATCGCAGATGCAAGATGTATCGCTTCATCCGGACTCTCTCGGTCTCCAACCGTCGTGTGACAAGCAGACAGGTACGCGAACTCGGAAGTCTGCAGATCGCACTGAAGAATGTGTTGAACCGTGAATGGTCCGTCGCGAAGG